>JAAAKG020154421.1:0-30650 GCA_010014905.2 Druon quercuslanigerum | reverse complement strand
TTGTTTAGTGTCTCTCTTTAAAATTTTGTATTTTGAGATTGGAAAATAATCAGTTTTTTCAAGAATAATTTTATGCAAAGGAACATGAAAAAGATTCAATTATTAAAATATATATTTCCAAACTATCTGACTTTCCGGCTTCTTAGAGACATAAATGTCAATAGAAAAAGAGGGATTATTATTGCTCAAATACTTTACAATGTTAAATTAGAAGCAATGGACTTGGGCCCACGAAACAAATATTTTTACTGATGTGGTAATTAGACCTGGTCAACCACTTCGAGTAAAATTCATTGCAAGAGTAGAATAAACCACTCTGAAGATGTACAGAGGGCAATAGGATGATCCACTTTTTTATATTCATGCAGATCACCATTATTTTGAAATGAGTGAATACAACTTCACTACACGACCAGGGTTGGGAACGTATAATACCTTAGATAATATACGTGGTTTTCTACGCGTATATAACTACGTATATTACGTCCCTAGGTTTCTACGCGAATGGACGTAAATTACGTCTAAACAGAAACAGCATAGCGCATGCGCCGCATCTGTGAATGTCTTAACCTAACCTCCAATTTATTGTGATATTATGTCTACCATTATATCTAAACTATTTTAAAAATAAATGCCTCTTTTTAATATTAAACCATTAAATTCGTCCAGAATGATTTAAAAAAATATATTTTCTACTTTTTACATTGCCAGCTAAATTTTTTGTCCACAAAATTTTTTTACAAAATTATAAATTAAAACAAATGTTGCAATGACGAAGAAAGTAGATATTCAAATTCTGGTTACGTTATATGTGTTATTTGTTTTATTTTCTTCATGTCAACATTTAAAAAAAATTAATTAACTTTTAATAAATATGTGAGGGGTTGGATCGAGGTACATACAAAATGATAATAAAAACATTCTATGTGATCAGTAATAATAATTATTAAAAGAATGAACAATTATGTACATACATGTGGCTTTCCAATCCCTTTCAACTTGTATTTTTCAAATTCTTATAGCAAAATGAACATTTTGCCACCGTTTTCTCTTCTTCTTTTATCCGCTCAAAAAATAGATCCTTCCATGGAATTGCACTATGCTGTTAAGTATTTTTTCTTTTCCCAGGCATAATTATGTTTTATTTTTAAATACTTAGTAATAATCACACTTGTTAATAATTAAATAAATAATCAAATTTAAAAGGTGTGGTTATGTAACGTACTTTACGTGTCACGTGGGTGATTTAACAAGTCGGCCATATTGGAAACGTATCTTACTGGGTTTTCTACGGGTTTCGACGTATATTACGTAGAAAACGTATAATACGTCACAAACTCCCGAGTTACGCGTAACTGACCAACCCTGTACACGACTCGAGACACCGACCGACTAACACCGGCTTTTGTTGACGATAACATAACCTCACAACACATTAGAATTGCGGGCACGAAAATACTTGAAAAAAAATATACCCCCTCTTCTGACTCTACAGTAGAGCCATCTAAAACTAGGTGGTTAACTACAAAAGTATAAGTGGTTAAAGCCTTCCATGCGAGTCGACCCAGCCTGGCGCACGAGGACTTCTGTTTGAGTGGTTGCTGCGCTAACACTTGTCAGTCTCTCGCGAACGAAAAATGACGTCAAATTTGTTGCTTCGATTGGATTTTTTGCAACAACTATGCGGGTAAAATTATCCATTATTCGCCTATAATTTTCATATTATTGTTATTTACTTTTAAATATTTTCTCATGAAATTGTTTTATACCATTTAGTCCCTAAAGGGGTTTCTAAAGTTAATTATTGCGGTGTCTAGATGGGCAGTTCAATAGATCTCGGGGGCCTTCGTATGCTGGTTGAATTTTAGACATTTCCGTAATAAGTCGTTTTTCCGACAAGTCCCTTAACACGTATTTTCTGCGAGAAAAAAGACGTTTCTTCAAATTTGATTAAAACGTCAATATTAGGCTATCGACTTAAAACTCAACATTTCTCTTCAAAATTATACATAGAATAGGTTTTGCGAGATTTTCCCGCTATTCACCGGTATTTGAAAAGAAATTACTTATAATAGTTAAATACTACTTTCTACTGATAACATGATGTTTTTATAAGACTGCTTGAGATTGCTTGCACAATTTATTAATTATTTGTTACAATATTTACTTAGAATAATGTCAGAAAGTTACAGATTTTTCTATAATTTTATACTTCTTATCCACATTTCAATTAGTTTAAGGTAACAATATAAATAAAATTTAATCAACCTAATTGTCCATAAAAATTATCATTATTTGTAACTGTCTTCTCCTGTAGCAATGCTAGATAGTTGCGGGTTTTACCTGAAATTTCTACCTTTTTATCCACTTTTCACTTTCGAAACGTTTGACTCTGATTCTGATAAAAGTGAAATATAGTGTAGAGCATCCAAATCTAAGAGATATGCATTTGTTTATCATCGGAAAAATGGTTCATGGGGTTGAAATCAGCCTTCTAAAATGGAGGTGTCTCGTAACGATTTAAATGTTTAATATAAAAAAACACCATATTTTTTAACGAAATCAGCTCTAATAATCTCCTCATAATAAGGAGATAAAAAATTTAATGTTCTCATTTTGATAAATAATTGATGGGTGTAAACCACTCCCAAACATGTTTACAATCATATGGAAAATGGCCAAAGAAACGTAAACTAGAGCCAAAAAAAATTTGAAAAAAATATTTGTTACGCATCTGCACGAAAGTAAGTTTAAGTGTTTGGCTATGTATGGAAAAATTCATAATTTTGGGGGTGACTAGCCTTAAATGTATTTAATGTTATTTTGTGTAATAATATGAATTTCTTACAAAATGAGTAAATAACAATAGCATTTTCTAAATCTATTAAAAATGTTAACAAAATTTTTACCCACAAGTATAATCACATTTACAGAATAAATGGTAAAATAAATCTAAACTAAAGCCAAAGAAATTTAAAAATATATATTTTATACGTCTGCACGAAAATAATATGAATTTTTATGGAAATCGCAAAATATGTTAACTTATTTTTATGCATATGAATAAAATAGATTCTTTTATTAAATTATTTGCTTTAATGAGATTTATGTGGCCGTCGATTTCATCATTGTAATTATATTTATGATTGTGACATTTTTTAAACAGATTAAAAACATTAAACTTTTCTTTCCTAATGGTGAGAGACCCTCCGCAATTGGTTTTGGGTGCAAAAATGTTATATTATTACACAAAATAACATAAAATGCTGTCAAGCACTACATGAAGAGAAAATAATTATGCATAATAATAATTTGTTTAAGTGAATAGTTATTTAAATTGCATTAATCAAAATAATACTAAATTGTTTAGACTATTAAATTTGTTACCTTGAATTAATTATTGCCTCACTCTAATTAACAAGTTGAAAATAGGGTAAAAAATCCGGAAAAACTGTATAATATAAGAAGTGCGAGTGATCTTTATTATTATTGTTAATATTACACAAAAATGTAAAAATACCTTAAATATCTACTCGCAGATAAATTTTGGAAATCACCACATGCATACTCTCATGGGAAACAGTATACATGCTAAGTTTGATTTCATGAATCCAATTACTCTTTTATTAATTAAAATCAGAAACATAGTTTTTAATTTGGTGATGCATACAAAATTTATTAAATTTTTTAGCATATTTTATTATGTCTTCTATTAAAACATGACATAGTAATAATATATGTATTATATAAAGACTTTAACTTTTTCTTTCACTTTGTACATTTATTTATATATATATATAGAAAATCCTAGATTGATAAATAATCATAATAATGTATTCCATTTGTTAAGTTCATTTTATTGAGTCTTTATTACTGTAGTTTTACAGTATTATTAATAATATTAATATTCTGTTCCCTGTACAAAAAAGTAGTTCAGTAAAAGAAGGTGACGTAGTTTCACAAAAAACACAGCAAAATTAGACCTATAATTAATAAACCTTAAAATGGGATTGCATTACATCAAAAATTCAAATATTGAGGCCATGTCAGTCTAAACTTAAAGCGTATAAATATTTGAATTTCAGAATTGTGTTCTCAATTAAGACAGCTAAATTTGTATTCAATTTAAAATCTATATTTTTGTAATATTATCAGAAACTGTGTAGGCAATGTATAAATCATAATTGTGGAAAATAAATTTAAATTAAATTTAGCATGTAATATAGAGAATCAAATGACTCTCCAAACAAAATCAATGAAATCCTGCTGACTTATAAGTAATTATACCTTATTTATAATTAAACTTAATATGCTTAATACTGACTACCAAACGAACATATGAATACTCAGGTGAAAGTTCATTTTATAACACGTTCCTAATCTCGAGGATCAATCTAGTCAATGTAACGACATAGTCTCGAGGTTATAAGTTATATATAAAAACAGTATACAGAAATATGTATGTGTAGAATTTTTTCACCTTGGTAATTATATATTAAACAATTAATCGAATCCAACTAGATTAAGAGTAAAAAACCTAATCGCTATTGACTACGTACAATTACAGGAATTGCGCAGTGTGTCATGATGAATGCAGTAAATCAAAAAAAAGCTTGTAGAAATCGGATAATGTTTGTAGATATGGACTGTCCAATCCATATTCATTTCAGTAGATAAAAGCGCTTTTGTCCAGCCAGGAATTTTAACCGATCATTCTTCAGATACGTGAGTGTAAGAAATAGCTGAAAAATTAATTAAAATCTAAATTTAAAAAATTTACATCTGATTTTTTTAGGGAAATACAACTCTGCTTATTATTCATCATCACCTAATGTGTTTACTGATTGAGACATTTAAAATTAAATATAATTCGAAATTTAAAAGAAGTATATTATATTCTATTCCTTATGTTTATTTATATTTGCAACATTATTGTTTTATGTTTCGATATTTATCGTAGATAGTTTTATAATAAATAACGGGCAGTGACATAGCCAGGAATGTTTCGGAGGGCATATTATTATATTTCTGGTTATTAGAAAGAACTACTCGATCTTAATGAAGTGTGAATTTTTTTTTCTATACTTTGTTCTTGGATGAAGTAATGGACCGTATTTTATATAAATTTAATGGAATATAAATTATAGATAAACGTGAGTATTTTTTTCTTAGTTTGTATAAAAAGGGAGTTATAGTTAAATTTCCGATGAATAATTTGATTCTTTGTAATCGAAACTTTCTAACTCTTTCTAATTTCACGACTTCTTGCACCCCTAAAAATGGACACAAAGATTAACTAAGTGACCATTTTTTCAGGAAAACTAAGATTTTGATACATTAGTTTTTCTCTAGTCTTTGTAGTTTTTGTTATCTTGAGAGAGTGGCGAACTCGTTGGTTTGTCTCTGTCACTCGAGTCTGGTTTGGTAGATGATTCAGGTCGATCGTAGAGGTAACTGGTGCCTCGAGATCCTCCTGGAGCGGCAGTGCTGTCATAAAAATAATCTCTCGGCCGATAGAAGCTGAAACAAGAGACGTTGAATTTTTGAGTGCTCGTTAAAATTTTATATCTACCTCACTGTTACTGGTTATTGAATCTATATTAAATCATAAAGGGCTGTGAATTCAGGTCATGGCGCCTATTTGCAATTCATGTCTTAATTAATTAATGAATTACTGCTTTCGTTAAGAACGTATATTTAAGGAAGATTGTCAAATAGAAGAAAAACTTGAGCAACTAAAATAATAATAATTTTAATACTTATACTTATACAACATAATTACTATAACTAATAGTAATATTCGTAATAATCTCAATAAATCGTAATAAATCGTAATAATAGTAATAAAAATGGTTCTGAAAATTTAAATAGTAATTATACATTTTGATATTAAATTATTTTTTTAGATTGACTTCAATGTCATTTTGATCATAAAATTATTAAAATATTATGCATTTACTGCAACAAAATTTTTTTTATCCCTAATAATTAAAATTTAATATTATGCTTCAAATTAAACCATTTCGAATTTATCCGTACACTGTAAATCCTTTCAGATTATATGAACAATTTTATATCTAGTAGCAAGGTTTATTATGTGAGCAATGTCAAAACAAAAATTTTTTATGCTGAATCATTTTTAAATACAGTGAAACTCTGAGACTGGGCCGGTTTTGGGCCTGGAGGAGGTGAGGATTACCCAGATAGAGTGCTGTTTCGTAGAAAACGCTTTTGTTTTTTCACGCCTGAGCGATCGCCGCTCAACCTGTTTACGGTGCGGCATAAATTTTTGGATGGACTATATCAGGGGGCCTCATCTCTGTGGTTCACTGTATTTTCAAATAAGAATATTAATGCTTTACATTAGATGCCTTAACATTTAGAGTTTAGTAATATTATAGTTTAGGAACACATATTTTTAAAATTATATAATATTTAATTGATAATTCAGGAATAAAATGGATTGCCAGATTTAAAATCTGTGTTTTTTCACTATGCGAAAACGATCTAGGTATTAGGCTGGAATATTTTAATATTTAAATTTGATATGGAGGCATAAAAACTCTGATGATAAAAAATGGAAATATTAAAACTATATATATATATGAACTTGGGATCCATTATTAAACTTCCAAATTGTACAGCAAAATAAGATTATTAATTAAAAAAGTAACATTTTTAACATAAATACATTGGACACTGCAATAAGATACTTTAGTTTTCTCTTGCAGCTAATAGGTTTTTCCCTTTATTAATGATTTAAAATGCTTGGAATAAAGTAAAAGCTTTTAACCTTTCTGGCTCATAAAATTAATTTTAGTAAAAATACATACATTAAACAAATCTATTATTATTACAATGTTTTAATTTCAAGTAAGTGTGGAGTCCATAACGAACTTAGTTTATTATCTAACAAAGTCAGCATGATCTCAAATAGTATAAAAGTTTCCTAACTTTTTCATTATTAAATTTTTTATAGCTGTATATTAAAAAAATGTAATTCCATTTCTTGATAAGCTGTCAGCATGAACCTTTCAACAATAAATTATTTTAAACTGGACTTATTTAATATTAGGCTGTACTGAATTAATTTAAACTATACTTATAATTAAATAGCCACCGGAAGTAGTTATATTTTATGTTCGAAGGAAAAATATGAAATGTGTGCTTATGGTACTCGCCTAGTTTAGATGCGGTTTTCTCGAAAAATCGTTATACGAAGTTACAACTTCAAAAATCCCCCGGTATCTCGTTTTTCAACTTTAAGCGTTCATTTTGAGCCTAAACTCTTAATATTCAATTTTTTGCTAAAGAAACTTACTTAGACCAGATTGCATTTTTTTAAATTTATATTAGCTCAATATACAGGGTGATTTTTTAAATTTGAAACTGTCAAATATCACGAAAAATAGGCACTCTATGAAAAAATGTTATGAATCAAAATTTACTCACTCCGATGAGTATATACACTGATGTTAAAATCGGTTCCTCTACAACGCCCGCTAAAGGTGGGGGTAGGGGCAAGTTCGAAAAAAATGTTTAAAAAAAAATTCGAAACGAGAAAAATGTTTTAGACCAATCATACGCATTTTTATCCAAAGAATTTGAATATGCAATAAAAAATAGGGGTTCCCATTTAAGATTTCAAATCAGTGTACGTAGTTAAAACAACCCTGTATATTTAGCATTTTATATTTCGAATTTAAGGCCTGCCTAAATCACTTTTTATATTTATTTTTGTCAAAAGTCAATAGATGTGCAATACGGCCGAATTAAAAAGAATGTAGGAAGATCGGTGAAAAAGGATGTGTGCCACATTTTATGATAAAAAATGGTGAGATGATCAAAAATTAAATAAATCACAAATAGATTATAAAGTCCAACAAATAAAAAGTCTACATAATACCTATTTCATTATACAATAAACTCAACTTCACCAAAGACCTGTTGCTTTATAATAAACATAATTTCCTTATATATACAGATGAGTATGCCTTTTTCAAAAAAATATAAAATAAGAAGGAAACAAATATATATATATTAATGATCGGTTGACAAGCATGTGATAGACTCGTATACGCTGTCGGGCGGGAATGAATACAGAAGAACGATTAAATGAATCCTTGTTTAATATTTAAAAAATGAACACATTGCAATTATAAAAAGTCGTATGACCATAAAAGAGGAATTTTTTGAGAAGGTAAAAGAATGGTTTGTATTATTATTTCCTAGCAGCGGCAAGTATTTTGACATACGCGTTTTCAGTCTGTAAAAATCAATCAACATTTAAAGTTTAATTTGATAGAATTTTATCGTAAACGATATACTTAATATTTCTCTGTTTATGATACAATTAAAAATTTATTATTCTATTTAAAAAGGGTACGTGTGGTATTGATAAAAAAAAATAGAGGGCCAGAGTTTAAACGTGTTACAATAATATTTACTTAAATTCAAAAATAGATACTTCTCTTCAAAGATAATAAACAGGATACAATAAACTTTTTTTAAACCTTATTTAAATGAATGGAAAAACTAATTTTATCGATGTAAAAATTGTGGCTGGAACAGAGTAAGGCAATGAAGTTTCTGTTGTTTGCACATTAAATTAAGGTAATTAAAATAGAAATTTTTAAAAAGAATGGACTATTTTGTAGAGGTTAATAAAAAATTTCATTAATTATAAATAGGAAGCTTTTTCATGTAATTTTTAACGAACTGCGCTTGAGGTTTGCTGACAATTTGACAACTACCCATAAGTTGTTTCTCCAAAGATACATATCTAGTCCACAAGTTTGAAAATTTCCTGAATATTTCATTGTACGATTAATTGTTACAAGTATTATAGCATATATTATTCTTGTTCTTTATTTTATGCTTCGTGTCTTGAAGTTTAATATATATATATATATATATATATATATATTAATCTGATAATTATTGAGTTGTATAAACTAAGCAAAACAAATTAAAAAAGAGAAAAGATCGGAGTAGAACTGGGTGCTTTCAGGACCTTTTAAACCTTTTAATTATTCTTTTTGTGACCATTAGTTTCTCTAGATAGTCTTCCTTTCTTCTAAGCAGTAACTCGTAACCCCGAAGCCCGCTTTCGAGAGGATCGTTTAATTACTATCAGTAAATCGCAATCAACGACCGTCTTTTGCAACAAAGACCTGCGGACCCGAGGGTACATTTAATTCGTGACTAAAATAATCTATTTGATTATCAGCATTTATCGATCAGTAATTGTTTAAATTAGGAGAGCAACCTTTTCTTGAATTCTTTTTTAGTATTTTAGAAAATTTATCAAATCAAGCAGAAAATACTGTTTAGCAAAGTCAATAAACCTAGTGGGACGACTAGTGGGATGGGGGAGTCAAGGAAATTTGAGAGCAGAAGCAAAACATAAAAAGGAGAGGTAGAGCGTGGAATCAATGGAGGAGAAAGTAAAGAGAGATCGTAGAATAAAAGAGAGTGAGGAAGGGTTAAAGGGTTCATAGGGTAGTTAGGGAGGAGCAGGAGGATGATTAGTAGGGTGGAAGTAGTGGTAGAGTTGAATGAAGGTAGTAGAAGAGCAGGAGGCAGGAGAGTGAATATGCAAAAGGGTATGTATAATAAAATGTATGGGGATATGGAATAATAGTAGGGTTGAGCCGGATAAAATGAAAGAAGCCGTTAGAATTAAGAGGATATTTAGAATATTATAAATAGGAGAGGGAGAGAGACAGAAGACGAAATGTTGAGAGGTTTAAGAGTTGAAAGAGTATTCAGAGGGGTAGGATAAATATTTATGGTTTATAGGTTCAAAAGGTTTAAAGGTTGGGGAAGGGAAAAGAGGAGAGAGTTTATAAAAGAGAAGAGCAGAAATAATAAGTTTGAAAGGGATACTGTCAACTCGCCGACAGTTACCGCTATCCTATTTCCCACTATTGCACTCATCGGCGTTGAGTTCCCCTCCTGAGCAGCTTGTGCGCCAACGATAAGTTCAATAGCGGAGAAGAGGCTACAGATAGCTGTAGGCAAATTAACGTCTGTACGTTTGGAGCGGATGGAGGAGCGAGAAATTTCAGAAGAGGGGATGTTAAAGGATGTAGTGATTTAAAAAAAGTTGACTACTTATGAGATTTTGACGAAGGTAGTCAAATAGTATGAGGAGAGAGACTAGAGATGGGAGATGATTTACATAGGCCACTTACATGAGGTAACTAGGAGAAGATTAAAATTAAGTGAGGGAAGAGGACAGAGAAATGAGCGGTATATTGGTAGGAGAAGAGATGGACAGGAACACGAAGCGATAATAGTGGGGAGAGAGGGTATGAAAGAGGTAGAGGTTTGGGATTTTTTGGAAAGGGAGGTGTTTAGGGATGTAGTCGGATTCAAAAGGAGGTCACGGAATAGGGCAAGCTGATACGTAACTGAATGGGGATAGCTCTCAAAGGGATTGATAAAAGAAAAAAGAGAGAGAAATAAAGGATAGATACACAAGAGAGGTTTAGTTATGGGAGGGGAATATGAAAGATAATAAAGTAACTAATGTTCACTTTCCTTCTTGGAGGCGATTTCAGGCTATCATTTTAGAATTAAATAAACACAAACCCTTCACGTTCGCGATCTCGATCTCTGCTATTGTCCCTCCAGTTATCGCGATTTCCGCCATAATTCCAAGCACTGGCGTAGCCTCTATCGTATCCTGGCCCCCATGCACCGGAAGAATAGTATCCTCTGGAGTCTGGAACAGGATCTCTCCCGGCGTATCTATCGGATCGATCATCATAAGGTCTTCTCCATCCAGACTTCTCATAGGGGTCATAGCCATCATATCTGTTCATGTAGTTGTGATTATAACGATCGTATCTGGGATAGTAAGGATCTTCTGTTGGTCTTCGAGGTGCATTGTAGCGATCGTATCTGTCATCAGGTGGAAATCGTCTGTCCATATTGTCGTACCCATTTCCTCGCTCGTAAGGACGTTCGTAATAAGGACGTTCAACTGGACGATCAACAGGAACTGGACGCTCAATAGGCCGCTCAATTGGACGCTCGTAAGGACGCTCGTATGGACGATCTAAACCACGATCGTAATAACGATCCCGATCGTATGGTGACTCATATCTATGAATTAAATAAAAGTTTAATTACTTAAGTCATTTTTAATTATTTCATGGATTTTATTCAAATATTCAGTTCCAGATTGTATTTTATGTATGAAATTCAATCATTTCAAGTTTAGTCACGTATAGAATATAATTTTGTTCCGTTTTGAATATTTCACTTTTGAAATTACCAGAAAAAACTTTTTAAATTTTATAAATAATATTAAATTCGCTTAATGTCGGTTATCAGAGGTAAAATAAATTTATATGTTATGAAACGTTAATGTTATAATAATTCGATATAGTTCACCTGTCATTGTAGTATAGTGGTTTCAATAAATCATTTCTCCCGTATGGGTCGTAACGATCATAATCATTACTGGGACCCCTTGCTCTCTCGTAATAATCATAACGTTCCCTGTATCGCCGATCTTCAAGATCATCATCGTAAGGATCATACCTTGTCCTTAGTCTCCACCTAGAACTGCAAGATTGGAAAAAATTTTTTTTTCAATTTCGGAAATATCGGTTCAATTTCAATTTCAAATATAGGTAAGTCGTCTGACCAAAGTATACGTTATCTACTGAAAACAGTGCAATATAATTGGATGCAATTTTAACTTTTTTTTCTTCTTCTATCAGTTGAAAGTAGCTACTAGAAGGCTGAAATTATATTCCTTTCTTTTATTATTTTATTGAAGAATCAACAAGTTTGAAATTAATAAAAAATATAAAGTCTTAAACTTCATAGTATGAATATTTCGCTTGGTTAAATAATAGGATGGTCCAAATACAAACTAATTATTTTTTTCAGTTTTCATGTCCCTATCCACAAATTTGGTTGCAATCTAAAAAAAATAAACACATTGAGTTAAACTCATATTTACCATACTAAAAAGAAAACGTTTTTGTAAATTCAAGAAAGTTTGAGAGGAGGAGCATGAAAAATTTAGCAAACAAAATTTGAACCACCCTATTGGATATTATTGGATATTATTGTAAAGAATATTTTTTATAACACATGTATGATGTGAGCCCTTTTCGATACTTGTAAAGGTGGGATATATCAGTTTTTTCAAGCATGGTGACGTCAGAGGGAGCAAAAGTGTAACGTCTGAGGTAAAGAATAAAAAGTCAAGTGGTTATTCGATCGCCATACTTTATCGATAGTATAAATTACCATAAATTACCAATATTTTCAGGAAATTGTATGAATATTATAAATTTCCGTACTTTTATAAAATTGTAGACATTTGGAAAATTAATGGTAATTTATATCATAAATTCATACTAGAATAAAAATTAAGTTTTTAAAATTCCTTAATGTAAGGAGAAACCGTGTCTGTGTTCTGATCGTGTCCTATACCATGCATTTGTTATACAAAATATCTTATGCACCAAGTCAGTAGGATCTAGTAGTAGGCCGAGGTGAGTCAGCCCTGCTTCAAACGATTTAAAATTGAATCGAACTAAAATCCATTAAACCTAATCAATTGAATTATGTTTAAAAATAAATTTTATTTTCAATTCTGTGAAAAAAACTATCTTCTAAAAAATTGTTGGGTGAGTTTGAAGGTCTTCCTGCAGAGTAACCAGAAACGCACAGAATTAGAGGAACGAAGGAGAGAGAGAGAGAGAAAGAGAGAGAGAGAAAAAGAGAGAGAGAGAGAGAGAGAGAGAGAGAGAGAGAGAAAGAGCAGAATTCTGGACGATAATTTAAAAAGTTTTTTCTTTAATGAAAGTAATTTTCAGATACAATCGATTTTATGATCCAATGATTTAAGTTGAAACTCTTGCCGTGACCAGAACGCCTAATCTGTTATATCTCAACTATAAGGTGGCCCAAAAAAGGACATTTATGAAATTTCAGCGGGCACGTTGATCAAAGAGTTCTCTTAGGCAAATAAATTTACCCATGTTTTTTATTTGCAAAGAAAAAAAAATTTTTTCGTTGCCCTAGCCATTTTTATGTCTTATGGAGTTCAGCATGTAAAATTTTTCCAATGTTTACTTCTTTGATTTTGTTTAGGAAATTATTAGTCAATTTTTTTGAACTTTTGTATGCTTGATAACGTATCAATCAGAAAACTTTGAAGCCTCAGAGCAACGGTTAAAATATTTTTTTTTTTGCAAACAAAAAAAAGTAAATTTATTTTCCTAAGAGAACGATTTAGTCAATTAAGTTCTAAACCGTCTAAAAAGATCGTAGACTACTCCAGAGCGTATGATGCCAATTGAAAAAATCTCCTATACAATTATGATACTTCTTTCAATTAAAACCCAATATTTTCCGAAAAATCAACAAAGATGTAATTTAGCTATTGACATGTTACATTTCCACTTAAAGTAGATATTACTCTCTCCACAAGGAGAAAATATCGAACTGATGTTCCTTTCTTGGATATTGTGAAACTTTTGCAATGGCGGACGAATTCTTGGTGATATTGTCTTTTTCACGGTTGGATATATGCGTATCTGTGGATGTTAATATACAGATATTTGCATATATGATGTGTTTACTCACCTTCGATCCGCTATAGCAGGTTTGTTGGGGTCACAGGTGATGCAGCGAGATTCGTAGTAAGCGGCGTCCCTGTGTTCGACAGCATCCGACCTAATGCCCACAATGCCGGAAGTCAATGGTGCATTGTCATTGCCGTATCTGCCGGCATAATACTGGTCCGAGCGGGCTTGACGATAGAGAGTACCAAGTGTACTGGCAGCTGATGGCGTGACAGCTGGAGTTATTGTTTCTGGAGTTATTGTCTCTAGAGTTACTTCATCTGGAGCTGGATCGGTTGATAATCCACTTTGAAAAAGTAGAAGCAGCACAGCTATCGTTTTGTAAAACTGAAACGAAACAAAAATTAATTTCTTCAATATTGGAATGAAGAAAGATTCAGAACTTTTCAAGGAATCTGTATTATCATCAGATAATAACAGAAATTCTTAATGTCTTTTCAGACTGGATAAAGATATCTTCTTTCATATTATTCTTTTTATCTCTCTATTAGCTCAAGGGAAAAGCACCCGTTCGGCAATCGAATGTTCTGTGGTACAATTCCCAGCGGTGCGAAGAAGAAGATCTTTATTCAGAAAAAATTTATTTTGAAAAAAAAATTTAATTCATAGCTCCGTCTAGTCTGAAAATACGTTTAGAATTTTTGTAATTCTCTGATAATAATACAGATTCCTTGAAAATTATAGTAATTCGTGTATTTCTGAAAAGAGATTTTTCTGTCAATTTCTCTAGAAGTTCAAGGAAAAAACACCCAGACGGCAATCGGAAGTTCTGTGGTTCGATTCTCAGCAGAGGGCAGGAGAAGATCTTTTTTCAGAAAAAATTTAATTAATAAAGATTGAGAACATTCAAATTTAATTAGATGAAGTTTCGAAGGAAATTATTGGGCAGAACTATTCAGTGAGGAGGAATTCCCGGCAGCAGCAGATGTAGTTGCGCTTCCATTTCTTCTGAAGAGCTGTCCTTCTCTCGTCCTAGTAATGAATCCTAGTCCTAAAGATACAAAATATCTTTAAGAGGGGAACCTTACCAACCCTCTAAGTTTTCAGAAAAAAATGGAAGTGGAAATGCAACTTCAGCTTCGGTTGCGAATTTCTCCTTGCCGGCCAGTCTGCGAGATAACACTGCGAGACCCCAGAACCACAGTTCTATATTCGATTTTGCCAACTTCATTGGAGAGGCTTTTCACAGTTGGGTAGTTTATACACGTATGCGTTTACTGACAATGAGAAGCAACATTTTAAGATAGAACTTTGTGGCTCTGTAAGATCAATATAAGGACTTCTTTTCTCTTCAATTTTCTTATATAAGAAATAAATGTAAATGATTACAACGTTGCTATACATTAACTTATCATTATTGTGACGTTGGAAGTCGTCTTGAATTTCGAAATGATAGTCATCTTTTTTATTCACATGTTTACAATCGGAACGTGGTACTAGGTAGTACGTTTTGGTTTTACATTTTTTATGTGCATATTTTTGTTGATAAACTTGACGTATTTCAATACTGTATATTACAATGACATTAATCTTACACAAGGAGATTAAACTGACATTATAGTGAAACAGATAATTCACTCAGGAGTTTTTGCGCTCCATTCAATTTTTTAATCATTGAGCAAAATTGTATAGATATCTTTCATACATGCGAGGCATTAATTCGATGCAATTTTAACAGAGAATTCAACGACTACCACTTTTTTGACAGAATATTGATGTCATCGTTTTTATGTGTAGTTTTGTTGTTCCTAAATTTTAAAATATGTAAAGTTAGGTCTACGAGATGAAGTAATTTTGCAGTGAAATTAAAAAAAGTACTCTGATAATCAAATTCGCCCAAAAACTTTCCACCAACCACCTTTTTTCATTGTGACGTTAAAGCTTTCTAGCGGCCCTACTAATATTTTCAATATGTATTCGAAATTAAAATTCACATGGGTAAATTGCATTTTATAAAAGAAAATTAATTTCTATTCTTGTTAAACGACTCACTCATCCTCTACGGTGTTTCGCCACCAGGCTTTACGACGCAGGTACTGCGTTTGAGTAAACTTCCTTCTTCATCAACGACATAATTTCTCTGGTCTGCAATTTCAAGGCTGGCGTGAAAATTATGCACAATGCATTATGCATTTCGTTACGCAAAAGCAGCTTCCACAGGAAAATATTGTAGCTGCGTACGTCCTTCAATTTCACTTTTTGCAACAGAGCCCATTTCATATTGACGATCTACTCTACATATGGTTTCTTCTCTCCATCGTTTAGTTTTGAAGCCTGAGTTTATGATGGAATTATGTACCGAAATTTCGACATACGAACAGCCAATATTTTGTGATAAGAGTAGATACTGACATTATTAAATGCAATTTTATATTATGAAATTTAATAGAATTTTTCAACCAGATTAGAATATTATAAATTCTTGAAACATAATACTAGTAAATTGTAAAATATACAACAACTTTTGAAGTATTAAAGATATTAAAAATCCCTCAAAAGTACCACTAGGGAATAGAACCACGCACCTACAAAAATTTATTTATTGAAGATGTGACAAAATCCTAATTAATAACATCCTAATGTGTCTTTAATAAGCCGGAATGTCGCAAATGACAGTATTTCTTTGAAAAAAATGATATTTAGGCCTTTAAAACAATTTAAAACAACTGGATAATGAAAATAATCAAGTACGAAAAAGAACTAAATTCAAAATTAATATCCTACTAAGAAAATATTGAGGGTAATTTCAAACTTTTAATCTTTAAAGTGAAGGGGCACGGAGAAAATCTATCAGAGTCCACTTTTTTAAATTATCCATCGATTTTTGTGCTATTATTGTGATTTTTATGAATATGTGCAGCAATCTCTTAAACTGAACCAGTGAGTTTCACTGGTTGAAAAAGCCAGAAGTGGGTTACTGGTCTCATTTTAGTCAAAATTTTACTAAAAATCAGTGATATATCACTGATTAAAAGTGACTTTTTACATTTTTATATAACTACAAAATTGTACAGCACTTTTGAATTTACAATTTAATGTTAACCAGGCTAAGGTACTTGGCGTAAATATGAAAACCTCAATTTTGTATGGTAACATTGACAATCATTTTTAAATAATTAAGCATATTATACATCCCTCAAATATATCATTAGGCAATAGAATTATGCCCATACATTTAAAATTTAACGTTGATTGAACCAATGAATTTTTGCTAATTCAAGCGCGTGTATAGTTATAGTTTAGTACTAATCAACACCATAGAGTTTGTTGTAAAGTGAACAAAAATCAAAGAGATATTTTTCTTTTTTATGAAATCCTTTAAATTTTATCAACTAATAAAGGTATCATAAATTCCTAAAAAAAACAGCACTTTAAAATTTTGCTCTCTATGCGAAATTTATAAATGTGCGCCAATCGATTTTCTAGGTTTGTTTGTGGCCATTGACAGAAGTAAAAAATTTAAATTTTGTATAGTTTTACTAAGTGAAAAGTTTACAGTTTTGACTTTATTAGGCTCACGTTTTCATGAAATTTTTGACTTATAAAATCTTAATTTAAAAAAAAACTAAGAACTCGTAACCCTAGAATCATAGGGTTCTATCTTGAATCCTGGAAGTCACTTTATTTTCATTTGTTTCCTATTACTTCGAATACAGAATAAGTGAAAATCAAGTGACATTAGTGCAAATTCCGCATTTATAAAACTGAGGAGAGACTTTTTTATTTACATGAAAAATGTAAAGATAGCGACTCTCCTGTTTCATTCACAATTTCATCGATGATTTCGGTTTGTCAATTTATTTTCCAATATAAATCTTTTCCAATATTATCTTGTAAATCTTGTCAAGCAATTCCATTAAAAACAGGATGTGAAAAAAAATATCCAAAAATGATAAAAACTCTTTCTTATAGAGGTTTCAGATCAATAGTGTATCACTTTCGCTTTGAAGGAACCACGAGTTTGGAATTCGTTTGTAAAATTTTCCTCGAGCGAGAATTTCATTTGCGGCGTTTCGCACGATTATTGGACCATTGTGACCGCGCCTTTAATGTGCCTGTTCAACTCTGGAGTTAACGCGTTTCCCACGTCCCTTTGAGGCCATTGGCTTTTGTCATCCGTCTACGACGGTTCACGAAATTCTCGAACGACGATTTATTTTCAGGTACCTAGATTCAATGATACTCGTCCAATTCACTTATCAAGCCACCTATTAGCCGAAACGTCCGTTCCATTTCACTTGGGGACATCTGCCAATAGAATTTTTCAACAGGCAGGACATTTTATTCGGAATTCATGAACTGATATCTGTTCACGAAGATTGATAGAAAAGCAGGCATTACCCACAAATGCAATATATTCGTTTTATAACGGGCAGCTGCTTTTATTAATTCGATATACTGACTTGTTAAGAAAAACATTTCTTGGAGTTATTTTTTAAAACCACCACTCTGGCGTTGATCGACTAAAAGAAACACACTCTCTAAATATTTTCAAACAATTTAATTAAACTTGTCGAAGTTGATAAATGGCTGATATGAATGGTGTAAGAATCTCGCCCTTTTTTGTTAACACGATCATTTAAAACGGTTCTAAATAAACTGATGGACTTTGGTGGACTTATTGGGCTTACCTTAACCACCGATATCTCAAACTAAAGCAAGAATTTCTTACACTATTGATTGAATTTCATTTTAGCACTTTATAATGTATCAAAGTGACTTTTATGGTAAAACTATTTTCATTATACATGATACCAAGTTGATGCACACATATAAAAGATTTCTAGGCTCGATGCAAATCGATTCTACTATAATATTAGTACATTTTATCAGATATTAAGCAAGTTATGGTAATTTATAAGATTTAAAAAATCCATTTTATAGAAAAAATTTTGTCATTGATATGTTAAAAATTTCATGTAATAATAAAAAAGACTCCTTCATTTAAGAAGAATGAATTGGCGTATTATATTAATACATTATAGTGAATAGTAAGTAAATTCGTCATTTATAATATTTAAAATTTGTTTCCGATAAGAATGTTTGTTTTAGTATAATTCAAAGTTGATGACAGATTATAACAGATTATAAATTAATATGGAAGCACCGTGTTCCTAAAATGAACACTATAAAAATTAAATATACGAAAAGTATAACAATCAAGATTAAATTCAAGGCTAGTTAAAAAATATTTTGAATTCAATTAATTCTCTTTTAGGTCACATTCAATTCCTTTAAATTCAGATTAAATTATGTTGAATTCTTGAAAGTTCGTCAATATCTATGTATTCTTTTTAATTCTTTCGAATTGAATAGAATTCCTCCTACATTCTGTGAATTATCTGAATTCTTTTGGGTTCCTTAAATTCGCCTAAATTCCCTGAATCTACTTTATTATTTTAAAGTTCTTCAAATTCTATGACGTCAGCTAATTAAATGAATTCAGGCAATTGACAGAATTCCCTGCATTCTGTGAGATCCTTAAATGCTGTGAATTTTCTTGAGTTCGTCTAAATTCCGTGAACTCTCCGAATTACATGAATTCCGTTAAATTCCTAAATTCTGTAAGATCCCTGAATTCTTTAAATTCCCTGAATTCCTTAAGTTTCTTAAATTCTGCGATATTCCTTGAGTTCTTCTAGAATCCCTGGATTTTCTTATTTCCGTGCATTTACTGATTTTGCTAAATTTCTTGATTTCACTGAATTCTGTTAGTTACGTGATTTCTGTGAAAAACATGAACTCTTTACATTTCATGAATGCCATTAATTCCCTCAATTCTTCATGATTCCTTAATTGTGTTGATCGAAATGATTTAAAATCAGGCAGCTTCTACACTTGAAGTCACGTTAAAATAGCTCGGGGACAAAATATGTTGTTTAAAGGAAATGGGGCAATAAGAATTATGTAATTTTTTTTAGAGATTCGTAAGTTTTAATGAATGGGTTAATTATTCCTGCAATCTGGTATACAATCTTTCTGCAATCTTATGTAGTCTCATGCAATCCCATGTAAACCTTCGCAAACCCATGCAATATTTTAAAGTCCCTTCTAATAATGTAATATACAAGAAATAAGTAAAGTACAAACGAATAATTTATTTATAGAATTATTGTAAGATGTTAACAAATTTAAAAGAATTTCAGGGAGTTCTCAAGAATGTCTATGGTTTTTGTATGCGGCCAAATGATTTCAACTTATTTTGATGCAGTTTCACGAATCCTAAGGGTTTTAAATGAATTTTATGCGGGATTCCCGAAATTTTAAAATTATTTTTGAATTATCTCATCGGGTTTCAGGAGCTTTAAGAATGTTTCCTTGAATTCCAAGAAATTCCAAAAAAATAATTAAAAAAAAATATATATATATATATAATAATATATATATATATTATATATTATAATCTATCCACCCCAAAATCTCCGGAAATAAGCGGCATACAAAAAAGTTGTCCAGACGAAAGTTGCTTAGGACAATGGGGGTTATCAAGGGGTTAATCAAGGTTATTTGAAGGTCACACTGATTTTTTAAAATGGGAACCCCTATTTTTGACATTAGATTCTGAAATAGCGGGAAATTTTACGTTCGAAATGATAGTTAGAGTCAATTTTCACGTGGCCAAATGAAGGTTAAATCGAGGTCAAATTTCAAAAGTCATGTAGAACGTGATTTTTTTGTTTAATTTTTTAAACGCGTTTGAGAAACACAAAGCTGGGGTGAATTTGAGACCAACGACCTTGATCACCTTGACCTTGAGGCCGAATTCGAAGGGCATTCGAAGGTCAAAGTGTGAAGTTTGTTGGCTTGGAGCTTGTGAGTTTAAGGGTTTGGTTTCGGGTGTATTAGTTAAAGAAAACAAACACTTTGACCTTTTAATGACCTCCCAAGTTGTGCTCAAGGTCAATGTTATCAAGGTCGTTGGTCCCAAATCCACCCCAGCTTTGTGTTGCCTATACGTGTTAAAATAATAAAACAAAAAAAATCATGTTCTGCATGATTTTTGAAATTTGACCTCGGTTTAAACTTCATTTGACCTCGTAAAAATTGATTCTAGCTGTCATTTTGGCCGTAAAATTTCCCGTTCTTTTAGAATCCAATGTCAAATATAGGGGTTCTCGTGTAAAAAAATCAATGTAGCCTTCAAATAACCTTGAAAATTAATATCAAGGTCAAAACCGATGTATATGAATATATATATATATATAAAATATTTCTAGTGATCTTTTGTGAAATAAATAAGATGAAACTAAATTTCAAGGGATTCCTAGCGATTCCAAGAATTTCAAAAAATATCAAGGTATTTTAAGGAATTTCATAAGATTTAAAGGAGTCTGATTACTTTGCAAGGATTTTTTATGATTTCAAAAATTTTTATAAATTTAAACTTTTTTTATAGAATTTTAATAAATAAGTATAATTTAATTTATATTAAAGGGATTTCATGGGATAAAAGACCTGCAAGGAATTTTAAAGACTTTCATAGAATTTCTAAGGATTGAAAGGGGTTTTAAGCTATTTCTAGGAATTGCGAAAATCAAGGATTCCAAGGGATTTCAACGAATTCCATGAATTCTAAAACATTTCAAGAGATATAAATTACTGCAAAGGATTTCAATGAATTTTGTAGGATTTCCAATGATTTTAAGGGTTTTTAGAGGAATTTCGCAATATTTAAAGGACTTCGATTAATAGCTAAGGATTTCAAAGATTTCTATGTATTCGAAAAGATTTAAAGAGATATTCAAAAAGGTAAAGGGATTTCAAACCGTTTTTTAAAAAAGAACTTGAATGCAGCAAAAGAATTTCAAGGGGCATGAAGAAATTACATAGGGATTTTTAATAGTTTGAGTTATTTAAAAAGATTGTGAAGGATTTCAATGATATCCAAAATGTCAACGAATTTTAAGTGATTTTCAAAGAATTTCATGAACTCACAGTGATTTTATAGAATTTTAAACGTTCGAATAAAAAAAAATGTCGTACGCAATGGGAGGGAGGGGGGCATTGCGTACGAAAATTTAAATCAATTATATGCGTTGTAACTTACAAATACCGATTAATCATAAGTATATGCGAAAATGTTATTTTTTAGCAATACTTTTTCGTAATTTACAGTGCTGTCTAAACTATTGTCTATACTGTCAACAAAAGTTAGATCTCTTTATATTATTCGTTAAAGTGACATGATAATTCGTAATTGAAGCATCGAGGAACTGTGCAAAGTAGGGACTGGATCGGTAAAATCTATGGATCGGCCGGTCGACACCACATGTAACACCACATTGTAACGTTTACTGAACTTTCGTGTTGTCCATATTGTACTTGGAAGATCAGTAGATTCAAGTTGGTTTGCAGTAAAATATGAGTTTATTTTTTCTGCGTGTTGATTTTAACATATTTGAAAGATTTAAATAGATTTAAAAATATATCCAATGATATTAGGGATTTCAAGAGATTTTGTAAAGGATTTCGTGGATTACTATTCGAACTTTTTAACTGATTTTAAAGATATCAAAGAATTCCATCGATTTTTGGCGAGTGAAGGTTATTTGTGCAGAATCTCTATTTTTTTGTGCTTAAATAAAATAACAAATGGTCTTAAATAAATCATTTCCTTGCAATACGCAATATTGTTCAATCAGAAATATGCAATATTTTGCAATCCCTTGCAATTTTTCGCAATTCCATGCAATCTTGCAGTCGATTGGACACTAAGAGTTTCAGATCATTAAAAATCAAGTGAATTACATATGTTGGGGTATTTTTAAAACGTAGTTAAATAATTTTTAATATAGTTTTCAATCTGAATATAAAGTTTTTTAGAGTTGTCTTAGAAAGGAACTTTGAGCGAACGGAAAAATAAACTTAAATTTTTTTTAAATTATACAAAAAAACATGCCTACTTCTAATATTCCGTTCCATTTTTCTCTATATTGTTTTATTAAAAAAAACCGTCCGCGGAACCTAATTGTTGGGCGTTAAGCACGAGTGTAGCAATACGAATGTAATCGCCCAAGTCCCGGTGTTTTTAGATCCATCTTTAAAAATAAATTGTAAAACAATTTCGGTTCCAATTTATGACTACAGTACATTATGGATTTAAATCACAGTTTTCACTTGAATTTACAATATTTATTATATTTGAAAAACATCATAAATTTATTTCTAAATTTATCTCTTTTCGCTGCTGGCATATTTTTATAAATTTGTTGTTAAATTTGTCCTTTTATAAGAAAGAAATCCTGTGCACATTTAAATATTGCAATTTTTTGGAGGAAAAAATTTTTGGAAGTCAAAAATGGGTTAGTCTGCATACAACTGATAGGATGTTATTTCTTATATTAGCAGCATTTTTTTAATATTAAAAGGAAAAAATATTTTTTTCACGTTATTAAAGTTCTAAGAAAAAAATGAACAAAAATGCCTGTAAAACTCTACATTCTTATTTTTCGCCAAATTTTTGTTAGGAAAATAGCTCAACCTGCATACAACAGAAGTTGATAATTTGAAGGTCAAGGACCATATGGGGATAACCCTTATTCAGACCATTTTTCTGGAGATAGGAAAATCTGTTTCCAGAGTACGTCTTAGAATAGCATTTGAAGGAACTTTTTTATTTAATTAAAAAAAAGAAAATTAAATTTGTTCAATTTCTGAAAAAAGAACGACACGTAGGACAATTGAGACAGATGGGACAGATTGGGCAATACAAAAAGACAAACAAGTTTTCTTTTTTTTTTTTCTCTCTGCCGTAACAAAAAGTAATAATAAATTCTATGTATGTTACACCATGGCATTTAAACACGAAATGCAAAATTATATCCTAATTATCAATTAAAATTTGCGGCTCATGAGACCCACATAATGATAAAATCCAAGAATAAATGGTCCCTCAATTATTCATCTTCCCTACGGAATAATTAATTAAGAATTATCATATCATTAATTACTATAAATCTCAGGAACGATCTTATCCTGAATGAATCACTTTGATTAACAAACTTTTTATTTTTCCTTATATTTGTAGGAGATTGTTTTTATCTAGAATAAAAGGAAAGAAGTTTATTAATTGACATAGCAAAGAGATTTCTTTAGTTTCTCAGCAATTAACTGCACGCCATTCCGTTAAGGGACTTCTCTTTAAACTCAAAAGAGCTTCTGATTTATCGATGGACAAGACTTGGCAAGATGTTTAACGCATTCTTCGTTGCAACATTTCCGTTCTACTCGATTACGAATCGCTCACAGGTACAAGCTCATCGCGCCAGTGAATATTTAGAATAAAATCAAGGCCTCTCCTGAGCACATCCGGACTTGCTATCTGCGCTTTTACATTTCTCACCCTTCTGCTCCTTTGTTATGATAATAACCCATCGCACTTTGCTCAACTAACTTGCCAAATAATGCGAATCACTCGAACGTGAGAGTCAATTTACTGTCGCGTGTGAGGTGTACTTTCTCTTTTTTGTCTTAGTCAAAATATAATTTTTATGCAACAATTTAACGTGTTACAGTGGCCTATTTTTTACCAACGTGATCCGGCTTTTTTATTTTTTCCATTATTTTGTTGTGAGATTTTGATCTCATTCAGAATTCTACTTAATTGTACGGATTTAGAGGGGAGGAGGTCATCTGGAGAAACAGTAGTCAGAGATCAAATACAATTTGTGTAATAGAGTGATCCAAATTTACCCATGACAAAATTCAATGTTTGATTTTTGGTAATCGATCTCCCCAATTTAATCTTTCCAAGGAAAAAAAAATTCCATAATTTTTTTTCCACGTTAACCCATGCCCCCGGACTTTTAAAATAACGAGGGGGTTTGAACGGCGAAAGCTCGGTATAAAGGATGATCATAATATAATGTCCAACTAAAACATTTTTATTTCCACCCTCCCATCAAACCCCTATTTTCCCGAAAATCCCCTCAAGCAAAATAGCACTTTTCTATAAAATTTATGCTAAACAATATTAATTGTTTCTACAATTTGTTTCCTTCTGTCAATCATGAAAAGTTATTATTTTTCGGGGTAATTGTGATGAATAAATAAAATTTCGAAATTTTTAATTTGTTTTTTGTTATTCTTACGATATTCACACAATCCACCTCAATCCATCTTGTTAAAATTATATATTATTAAACTATACGTATACAATTAATAAGAAAAACTTCCTTTGCTCCGTGAAAATGATTGAAATGTCCATTTTTTCAGTTTGATAAAGGAACCCGCAAAATTTACATTAAAATCCCGCCCTGGTCAAATTGTCAAGGTACTAGTTCAAAAAATCAAAATTTTGCGAGATAGGTAGGGCTGAACGAGAAAAATATGACCACAAGCGAATCTAATGTCCCGCTTGAAACTTGAAGAACTTTGGTTGGGCTATTTTATAGTCTTGTCTTAACTAACTGGTCTAATAAAATGTCTTGCCTTTGTTAATTGGAATGACCTATAGTCTTGTCTCGACCAACTGGACTAACAACATGTCTTGCCTTTGTTTGGGCTGACCTATAGTCTTGTCTTAATTATCTAAACTACAAAATATCTTTGGCAGTCCAGAATGTCTTTTGCCTTGATTATTTTGAAAAATCTTCACATTGCCAAGGCAGTCCCATTATATTGCCTTTAGTAGTTGGACTGGCTTTTCCTTTGATAATTGGACTGATCTACAGTCTTGTATTTATTGACTGAACTGTCTTTCACATTTCATATTTCGAACAGTATTTACATTGCCAGGGCAACGCCATGATTTCGGCTATTATTATCAGAACAGCGCCATTTTGTTGCTCTTTAAGGCTGGACTGGTCTTACCAGTGTTTCTAGTATTGCCAGTGATTGTGCTAATCACAGTTTATTGAAAAATCTCCACCTCATCTTCAAGTTTCAAGCGGGACATTAGATTTGCTTGTCGTCCTTTCATTATAAAGAAAAAAATTAAAATCAAGATTTTTAAGATGTAACATTTTTAGTTCTTTAAGATAGCTCTAGTTAAAGTTCAAATTTGTACTTTAGGATGTTATTTAGCTCAGCGATAATGTCAAATATTCTACGTAAAAATGTGATATCTCAAAATAAGGTTGATATGTTTAAAATATTAAGATCTCAATAAATTGCTCAATCTGTTTCATAATCTCGTTGAATTTCGCGAAAACTGTATTATTGAAAAAATACATTGTAGTTCTTTGAAACACTTTAAAATCACTTAAAATCTCATGAAAGTCGTTTGTAATTGCTTAAATCCCCAAAAGTGTATCGAAATCTTTCGGTATTTTTTGAAATACTTTAAAATATAATCAAATTTCTGAATTTTTTAGCATGTGATTTTTCCGAACTCTTAAAATTCTTTAAAATCATCTGAAATTTTACCCTTAAAATGTTCTAATCCTTGGAAATATCCAAAGAGAAAGCTAGGCAGCTAGGCAGTAAAAACTGCGTGTTATTTTTGCCAAATCTTACTTCAGACGTTGCAAGGACAAACCTATATCATTTAATTTTATTTAAAAACTCAATGTAAATCATTTAGCCTAAAAAAGACTGTCAAAATGAGCCCAACTTTTTTCGGTTTTTTGAAATTCCTTGAGATCTCATGAAATCTTTTAATGGTTTTGAAAGCTTGTTAAATTTCGTAAAAAATGTGTATTTCTTAAAAATACTTTATAGTTTATAAAATATCTTAAAAAATCTTCAAATTCTGTAACTTACTTAAAAAGATTTCAATTTAAAGCAATTTAGAAATTAGGAAGAGATTTTAAAAATAATTTAGAAATTATGAATGAGCATATGGGCAAACAAACAAAGAATGGGGAAATAGTTAAAGGGAAAAAAATAACGTGCAAAGTGAAAATGAAAGATTGAAGAAAAGACTGATTGAGATTGAAAGAAGACGTGAAGGAGAAGAAAGGGCAAAGAGGAAAAATCATTTAATAGTTAAAGGACTGAAAGTGGAGAGGCAAGATAGAAGGAATTAGGCGAATAGGAGAGGCGAAGAAAGGAAATAAAGGTATTTTTTTTAGTAAAAGTGGGGAGTGAGAAGGAGAAAAAGAAAATTATGGACGGAAAAAAATTATTGAGAAGAAGAAGGGAAAGAATTGAAGATCTTAAATGGAGGGTGAGGAAAAGGAGATCGCAAATAGAGGTTTGGTAGAGAGAAAAATGGGGCACATGGTGTGGATAGGGAGCGACGGGTTCTGGATAAATTGGGAGGAATGGCGCTGGGATGAAGAATTAAATGAAATAAGGAAAAAATGAAAAAGTTTTGAGAAAGATAGGGGGAAGCAGACGAAAAAGAGTCTAGAGAGAAAATATAGTGAGTTTCAAACGGCAAAGGGGAAAAAAGTAAGGAGGAAAGAAGAGGGAAGAAAAGAGAGAAACGTGAAAATAGCTTTCTGAAACGTGTCAGGTTTGAAGAACAAGAATAAAGGATTTTGGGGGGAGTAGGAAAAGTGGAAGGTGATTATGATGAGTGAAACCTGGGCAGATGAGAAGGACTGGAACAGGATAAAAAGGCTGTTACTGAAAGGTTATATATGGACAATGTTAGAAGCAAGAAAAGAACACGGTAAAGGGAAAAAGATGAGAAGCATGGTTTTAGGGATGAGAACAGAAGTAAAAGTAGAAGGGAGAAAAGATGGGGATATGAAGGAAAAGGATAGAACAATAGTAAGAAGGATTATAGTTTGGAAAATTAAAATAGCGGTGGTTTGTGTTTATAGAAGAAGAGGGGAAGTGGAATGCTGGAGGGTAATAAGGAGGCGGATGGAGGAAAAGAAGGAAGAATTGGTTTTAATAGGAGCGGACTTAAATGCACGCACTGGCGAACAAAGAGGAGGGATTTGGGATGAGGAAAAGGAGGCATATATAAGGAACTCCAAACATAGGGAGACAGTCCGAGAGGGGACGAGATAGGAGAAACAGGATGGTTTATATGTAATGGTAACATAAAAAGGAGATGAGGATAGGGAGATCATATTTATAGGAAAGGGATCAACAGTAGTAGACTACATATTGACTGAAGAAAGAATGCGGCAAAGAATGGGAAGTATGAAGATGGGGAATCAGATACGGTCCGAGCACTTCCGAGGCATCAAGAAGTGTGGCAGAGAAAGAAAGAAACTAGATGGAGAAAAGAATACGAAAATGGGAGTCTGAAGGTAGATATATTAAAAGAGTTTAATTAAAAGGTGGAAAAGGAGAAGTTAAGGTATAAAAAAGAGGAGAGGGCAGACTCGGTAATTGAGAGGTTGGAGGGGTCGAGGGCTGGTGGGACAAGGAATGCTGGGAGAGTAAAGAGAGCATAAAAGAAAATGTAAAAAATTGAGAAATGGTGAAATGGAGAAGGAGGAGTATAACAGGAGAAAAAGAGAACATGAAAAGATGCTGGAAAGTCAAAGACAAAGGAGGAAGGATAAATATAAATCAGAAGTAGAAAAAGAGAACATAGAAGGTAGGGTATGGAATGTGATAAATAGGGATAGAGGAGAAATGAAGCATTTTAATAAAGGAATAGAAATGGAGGAATTGACGGATTATTTCAAGGGTTTTTTTCGGGTGGGGGGTAATATCAAAGGGGGAAAGAGAAGGATAGTCCAAGGAAAATTGGAGGAAGTGAACGAAATAACAAGAAAAGAAGTGGATGAGGCAATAGATAGGCTAAAAAGAAACTAGGTGACAGGAGAAGATGGTATGTAGAATGAAATGATGGAGAATGGAGGAGAAGGAGTCAGGGATGGGATGTGGTAGATCTGCAACAAGGTCCCAAAAGGACAAAAGGACTGGTTGTACAGATTGTCAAGAAATGGAAGGAAAGGAGATAGAGGAATACGTATGGATCACGCTCACGTCAGCCGGCTATAAAGTATATGCAGAAAGCTTAAGTGAAAATACTATATACAACATCAACGTACTTAACTACTTATTTAACAGAAATTTAGGGAGAAACGAAGGGAAACTAGTCACCTTGTTCTTATATTTGAAAGCAGCGTTTGACTGATGGATGGGTGGAAGGAACATGTGAAAGTAGAGAGCATGGAGGAGCGAATTCTGAGATGGGTAATGGGGGTTAGCTGAAGTTGCCCAGGATATAAGTAAAGGGAAGAATTAGGGAGGTAAAAAATGGTTACTAGACAAATTACGAGCGCCTAGAGGTTTGAAGAGAATCCAAAAATGAGAGAGAGAAGCAGAATAGCACAAAGCATGTTTGGGTGAAATTAGGAACAATGAGGTTAGAGGCAATTTGGAAAGTTCCAATTGGGAGGAAGAATGAAGAAAAATGAAAAGGGTTTGTAATATACGAGAAGGGGTTATGAAGTGGCAGGCATAGAGTTAGAGATATTAGTAAAACAAAGAGAACAGGGATGGACAAGGATTATAGATTCGAGGTAAAATAGATGGTATATAATTGTCAAAGGATTGACGGAACCAGAATATCTACAAAAAGTAAAAAAGAAAGATAAATGGAGTACGGCTGTATGGTTTAGAATGAGAGAAGGAGTGAGAGCATGCTAATATTGGATGGATGAAGACAAGAATTTATTTAGAGTATGTGGATACGAAATGGAGTCGTGGACACATGTATTAGAGAGATGTACGGGAGAGGGAGATGGACAGTTGAGTGTGGATGATTGTGTAAAATGAATTTTGGATGGTAATGGACAGGGAGTGATGTGGATGAAGTAACTGGAAGAAGTAAGGGAATGCAAGAGAATAGGGTAAAGCCAAACGGGCAATCCTGAAAAAGGACATTGTAACATAAATTTGTGATTTGAATGAATATAAATTTAGCGCCAATTTTGTGATGAGTATACGAATCTTTGAATGTAACGAATCATGTATTTATTAAGGAGTCAGGTGATACTAGGCGACTTTAGAGAGAGAGAATTTAAGGGATCATGACGAGAGAGCGTCCTGGGAGATTTTCATTCATAAATCGACTAGAAGTTTTTAAGTGGTGAAAGTAAATTGTAACCTGCGCCACGTAACAATTTTGAGTCTCACCAATTCCTGTGAAGTATGTGTGAGTGTTCTTTTAATTATAACAAAAAAACGCTGAATATAAGTGACTTTAGAGCGTGGCGTTTCTTCGAATTCCGAGCCAACTTGACGAAAACCGTAAGGGTCATTACTGCATTGGATGATGCTGATGGTAGGGTCATAACTGCATTGGAAGGTGCCCATGGATATGGATGGTGCCGATGGTTATGGGACATTTTACTAATTTCTATACAATCGAATTCCTGTATCATCTCAGATTTAATGTCGGACTTTGAATTTCATTTTTCACAAGGAATAAAGCGATTACGACACTTCGGCGTTACAGCGACACAAATAAGTACTATACATTTCTTTTTACGAATGCTCTCTCTGTTTCTCAAAGTTTGATGAATTTTTAGGTATGATAGTAAAAAGAGCGTGTGCCTAGGCGTGAGTGACCAATTTTTTGAATTTTATTTGATGTGATTGTGTCTATCCATATTTATTGGCAATTAATTGTTATGTAACATTTTTAATCATTCATACGCTTTTAATTGAATATATATTATTATCAATTTTTGATCATTTTAAGACGCATTTACTTGCATTATTCATTCAATTAATCCTTCTTGTTGGCATTTAAAATAATTGTCTTTACGAACTATTTGAATAATTTTACGTGATCCGCTTATTTATAAAGTAAAAAAAAAGAGGGTTACAACATTAAAAAGCAAAAATTGTTTTCGATATCGTGGAAGATGTATTTTGATGGTAAGAGGAAACGGAATCCCTGGAAGATCGGTCATTCTTAGAATAAATATTACTATTATTTATACTATGTAATGCGAAATAGTAGAAAATAAGTAGTAGTTAAGTTCCACTAAGTATGGAATTTTAAGTATATGTACAGGAAGCGTATATGTTAAGGGAGCCCTTAAACCCGAAAAAGGGAGAGATTAAATAGATATGTATTATATTATAATATTTATTATTATCATTAATTTGATTAATTTATTATGTATTAATCAATTTAATAATGATTAATGAATTAATTAATATTTATAT
>JAAAKG020154410.1:0-30651 GCA_010014905.2 Druon quercuslanigerum | reverse complement strand
TCTCATCAGATCACTTGATTGCATTATATAAATGCGTCCGTGACTGATGATATAAACCGGGACAGCCCCGTGCAAAAAACTATTCTAAATATATGAAAATCCAACTCTAACCAAAAAGGTCTTCGACACATTGGACTGTAACCATCTTAAGCCTGTGACAACATTTTAATAATAATAATAATATTGTAAACAAACAAGATAGATACAAAATAAATTAGTTATTTCTATTTTAGATAACATTATGTACATAAAGTATTTCGAATTTTTGTAAATATATTTTACAATAAAATTTTATTCTCGTTTTAGAGGCACTTATGTGGTATATGATGATGGAGATATATCTAAGCCTAAAGTGTTAGAAAGAATATGGGATAGGCGACGTTTTCATTTTGATGATGTGGCTAAAGCTATGCTGACGCTTTTCACTGTCTCGACCTTTGAAGGATGGCCAGCGTGAGTAAAGAATAAAAATAATCGTTTAAAAATTTATAAAAAATAAAAAAGTATATATATAAATTTAATTATTAATTTATTGTAATTATATATTCATTTAATTCAAATCTATACTCATATCAATTTTATAAAAACTATAAAAACATGAGCAAAAACTCACAGACCCTATGGGGTAAACCATTTTATAAGGCAAGGAAATGATTTGAGATATCAACTTAAAACTAAAAAACATCTCTTTGTCTTCTGAAAATTACTGTCCTACGTTCTGAAGCTAAGAGTTTCAATTTTTCAATCTATAAAAATTGAGAAGACTCTATCGCTCATATGCTGAAATATTTAATTTTCAACATTTTAACTATTTACATAAATAACATATTTGTAGAGTGTATAAAATATAAAGGTTAATTTAAATATTAAAATTGCAATTTTTAATTTAAATCGAGTTTATGAATCCTTATATTTTCAACATTCAAGTTAAAAAATAGTATTTTAACTAACATCGACAACTTGGATTCTTTGTTTTGTTATTTGAACGGAAAACGTTAAATTTTGTATTTAAAATGACTGGAAATATTTGTTCCATTGATTATTATTATTGAATTATTAAATATATTATTTAAATAACCTTACGTTAGTTATAAACTTGAACTTCTCAGACTTTTCATTTTAAAGAATTTTATTTATACTTTATGCAATCATGAACACGGGTTTCCGGACAACAATAATTTTGAGATATTAATCTTATCTCTAATAATTTGATGTACAATAAAAATATTCTTAACCTTAATCAATAGGTTATGATTTTCCTACTAATATATTAGTGAGACTGATATTTCGATGATTTTAGTTTGTTTACAAACCTTAAGAAACTATAACACAAGAAAAATTGTAATAAAAAAATAAACCAAGAATCCTGAAGTTCGCAATCTTTCTTTTAAAAAAGGACTCTTATCTTTACTTTTTTAATAAAAAAATTTTTTTTTCAGATTGCTGTACAATTCAATTGATTCGAACCAAGAGGATTATGGGCCAATTCATAATTATCGTCCAATAGTTGCGGCTTATTATATCATTTACATTATCATCATCGCATTTTTCATGGTTAACATCTTCGTTGGTTTCGTTATTGTTACGTTTCAGAACGAGGGAGAACAAGAGTACAAAAATTGTGAACTTGATAAAAATCAGGTAGGTATTTATATTTCAAAAATTTAATTTTTAAGTTATTTGTCATACCGAAAATCAGATCTCTGGAAAAAATGTGTCTTTCTAATGATTTTAAGCATTGACATGATATTATCAAATATTTCTTATGAAAAAAATATAATATTTTTGATGAAAAGAATTTAAAACTAGCCAAAAGAAACTGTTTCATTAATAGTTTTTTTAACTGAATTTTTTCTTACTATCGTTTCTTTAATTAAAAATTGGAAAGAGTTTAAAAGAGTTTTAGAAAATTTTGCTGTCGAAAAAAAGACGCTATAATTTTTTCTAATTAAATTTTTTTTTCAATTCCTATGAAGCGTTTATAAGAAACAATTCAATTGCAGAAAAACATTGTTCATTCAAATGTTTTTTGTAAGTTTTAACATTTTTTCATTGGAAATAATATTTTTTGTTTTGAATAACATTATCAGTATTATATTTAGTCTCAAAATCACAGAAAATCCATAAATGAAATAATTATTGTTGCAAAATATGAATTTTTCTTTTATCAGTCGTTTACACTCTTGCGCTTTCTATCACGAAGAAAAAACGTATTTGAAAGAAGAAAATATCTCTTAAAATTATACTCACGGCAAATCAGTTGAATGTACCTTTGATTGAATTTTAACAGTATAATTTGCTTGATAGCATTTTTATTTAATTTAATTAAATTTAAATTGAACGACTCATTTAACGATAATTTATTGTCATTCACTTCGCATTAACTTCAGATTCTGCTCAATTCACCTCAAATCACTCGAAATTAATTCTACTCTATTAGAATTAAAATTTAATTTGATGAATTGGTTAGATCAAATTAAATTTCGTTTTACTGTAAAACTTTGGGCTTTCCTTGAAAGAAAAATGAAAAGAATTTAAACAAAAAAAGGCATTTACTATTATTAAGCGTAGCTGCAAAATGTGTTTTCTGTTAAATTTATTATCTGTTTTCAATTAAATTTCGAATTTAATCACTTGTTTTTGCCTCATTTAGCGAAACTGCATTGAATTTGCTCTGAAAGCCAAACCGGTGCGACGGTATATCCCCAAGCATCGAATTCAGTACAAAGTGTGGTGGTTCGTAACGTCCCAGCCTTTTGAATACACAATATTCATTTTAATCATGATAAACACAGTAACTCTGGCAATGAAGTTTTATAAACAACCTGATTTCTATACGGAGGCTCTCGATGTACTGAATATGATTTTTACTGCAGTATTTGCTCTTGAATTTGTATTCAAACTCGCTGCTTTTCGATTCAAGGTATACACCATATCTTAGTTTTTTAAGTCGATAATGAAATTAACTTTCTTTTTTATACGTTTTTTTAAACCGATTAGAAAATAAATTGTTTTATTTTTAGAACTACTTTGGAGACGCCTGGAACGTGTTTGACTTTATTATTGTATTAGGAAGTTTCATCGACATCGTTTATTCTGAAGTGAATGTAAGTTAAAATTTTTTTCTTTGAATGTTGATCAGGGTGAATCATTTTATAGGAAAGAAAAACATAGAATTTGAGCACGCATATTAGCCTAAGTTATAAATTTGTAGTAAGCAGATTTAAAAAAAATCTATTCAAGTTTTGTCCATTTTATTGATTTTTTTATTAAATCTTTTTAATTATAGAATTATCCCCTTTAACAATACTCGCATTGTGCATCATTTAATGGAAATTTGTGAACTCACTTTTAAGAAAAATAACAATTTTATCTTACTTATTTCAGATTTTTCTGTAAGAATTTAACATACGGGGTAAAAATTACAAAATACAATAAGTAAATTTAAAAAAGTTACTTATTATAGAAAATTCTGAACTAAGACAGAAAAGGTTATCATTTGCCTTATATATGAGATTTAACATTTTCATTGAATTATTTACAATAATGGTATTATAGAGAGGATAATTACAATGGATAAAAACAAAACACAAAAATTCATATCTGTTCATGAATTTCCTTTTTTTATGCAAAATTTTCTGACTAAAAAGGCATCATTTAAGCTAGTGTGCGTATTTAGATTCAAAAATACTTTTTTGATCACCCTAATGTTCATTTATAAGTTAAATTACATACAATGGAATCCACGGCGAACTGACCAAAATCGGACTTGGCATCATCGATTTTATTTAAAACTTTGGCTACTTATTTCTTTGGTGGAGTAAATATAGATTACCAAAGATTTCACATCAAACTGAAACTCTTTTTTTGTGCAAAAGAGCCCGGAAAATCTAAATTTTAAAGTTCTGATTGATTTAAGCAGGATCTTTATGGTTCTTTTTCATGTTTAAAAAAGTTAAGATTTTTTTTAAACACAATCCACAAAAAACTCCGACCATACAACTTTTTATATTTCGCCAGTGTAGACTTCAAAATTTCCTTCCAGAAAAAAATAGAAAAGCCTATCTAGACCTATATATAAGATTGTATAGCATATATAGGCCTTAAAACAATCCCTTAAAAAATTTGTTTGTAACAAAATTCGATATTTTTTTAGTGTTTGATTAAACTCTAATTTGCTTAATATATAATTAAATTTGTGTGAATTAAGTTAAAAAAATAAGTTTTAAAAATCTGTCTATTGCAAAGTTATAAATAAATTGCTAAAGTTAACTGCATTGTTTGGACCCAGAAAAAAAATGTTTGGCTGGCTAGAAAATTCCCGAAATGATAAAATTACCGATAATTTGAAATTGCCCAATGTGAACATTACCGAAAAATAAAATAGCCAACATAAAGTATCGGACTCCATATTATAATCGACACAGGGAAATTTACGAATTATGAAATTCCTAAATCTAAAGAATTCAAAACTTTTTAATAATTAATAAAGCAATTAATAACAAAAAATAAAAAAACAAAATATGTTCATAAAATAAAAGTATTTAATTTTAATTACAAATTTATTATTTAACAATTTCTTAATTTTTATATTTGGAAATTTACTTGTATCAGTAATTTTACGGTATTCGGGAATTTTTTCTTTTTCAGAAATTTTCCAGTGTCAGAAATTGTATTTTTCAAGATTTTTCAGTCGTCTCTCAACCCTTTCTGGCATAAATTTTTCAGGGAAACAAGTTTTCATGAAAATTGGTACGTCGGGGTTTTTGGGGTCGCTGCTAACGAATCTGAACTCAGATTTTAAAAATTCAAAATGGCGGATCCAATATGGCAGCTAACATTTGGCACATTTTTGGATTTTGTCTGAAAATTGGTGTACGGGGGTTTTTGGGATCACTGATCACGAATCTGAACTTAGATTTGGAAACTCAAAATGGCGGGCCAAAATTCAAAATATTTCTGAATTGTTTGTTGAAAGTTGGCATAGGCAGGGGGTCGCTGATCTTGAATCTGTATTCAAAATGACAAATATTTAGAATATTGAGGTTTGAAAAAATATACACCTATTCACCTAAAACATGGACTGAATAGTCTAGAAAATTTTTACGAAAATTTTCTCATTGCGTGGAAAAATCAGAAACTGCTTGTTTTGGAAAGTCCAATCATCTTTTCCATAAAGTCTGGAACACTAATTTAAAAAAAAATTCAGAACACTATTTTATATAGCCGCCATATTGGATCCGTCATTTTGGATTTTCAAAGTCTGATTTCAGATTCGTGATCAGCGACCCCGAAAACCCCTGTATACCAATTTTCAGAAAAAAATCAAAAAATATTCCTAGTTGGGCGCCATCTTGGATCCGCCCTTTTGAATTTCCAAAATCTGAGTTCATATTCGTGATCACTGACCCCAAAAACGCCTGTATACTAATTTTCAGATAAAATCCAAAAATATTTCCAATTTCGGCAGCTATATTGACCACCATTTTGAATTTTCAAAATCTGAGTCCAGATTCGTAGTCAGCGGAAAGTTTTTTCAATAATTAATTTTTTCCACAAAAAAAGCTTTTTTCATCTTTGTTTATAAGTAATTACAAATTATTAAACAATTTTAGACCCTTCGCACATAAATTTCAATTTTCTATCATTCTGCGAGCATAAAAGTAAAAAAAACCTGTGTAAAATTGAATAAAAACTACTCTGAAATCGCAAAAAATTATATGAAAAAAGATGGGAATACGGTATTCCCACCATGTCGCAAAGGGTTAATACCTTATGTTCAGTTTTTGGATTTAAAAATTTAAAAAAACATACCTATTGGTTACAAAATAATGTTAATTGTGTTGCATATTTTCCATTTTTTCTGGTGAATATCATAAAAAGGTAAGAAATTTAATAAAAATTTCAATTCAGATTTTTTTGAAAATATGCAAAAGCCTAAAAATAATCATTTAAATGCTACTTACTTATTAATAATACTGAAAATCTATCGATTCGATTATAAATCCGATATGAATAATTAAGCGTTTTATTTTGCAATGAAACAATTTTAAAAACTTATTTTTGGTACTCCAAGAAAAAAATTGAATTAAATACAAAAAATAACATTTTAAGCAGAAATGTTCAAAAAATTGAAAGAATTTATTTTAAGCACATAGTTTTTATAATTTTTTCTCTGCAAGGACATTTAAAAGTATAAAAAATAGGAAAGTATAGAGAATCACAATTTGGATGCTCACAACTCCCAAACTAGAAACAGAGCCATAACTTTCAAAACAAAATTTTTATTAGTGAAATCTTAAGCCATCTATATTTTCGCTATACTAATTGAATAAGTAATTAAATTTTTTTAAATCATAGATGTAAAGCTCTGGATTGTAGTCCGACGTGGAATCCACCATAAGTTTTATAAGAATAAGGTAATAATTTAATTTAATAAATTTCAGCCTGGTTCCAGTATCATCTCGATAAATTTTTTTCGACTTTTTCGTGTTATGCGATTGGTGAAGCTTCTTAGTAGAGGAGAGGGTATAAGAACTTTACTTTGGACTTTCATAAAATCCTTTCAGGCTCTTCCCTACGTAGCTCTTTTAATTGTAATGCTTTTCTTCATATATGCTGTAATTGGCATGCAGGTCAGTAATTTTCGAATTAAATTACTCTATTTTATATTTTAAATACTTTTTGAAAATGGGAGTTCCAGATTAAAATGATCTTTTGTATTTTCAGATATTTGGGAGAATTGCAATTGATGATGAAACAACCATCAACCGCAATAATAATTTCCAAACATTTTCTCAAGCAGTTCTGATTTTGTTTAGATCAGCGACAGGTATTGTTGAAATTAAAAACAAAACAATAATTTAATTTAATTTAAATATTGAATGAGTGTCTGATTAACTGTTTGTTAGTCACTTGAAAATGTTCTTCCCCTGCACCAATATTTACAATTTTGGACTTAATTTTTCAGGAGAGTCTTGGCAGGATATAATGTTGGACTGTTCAGCAATAAATGATAAAGTGAGATGTGATAAAAACAGTGAGGATAAAGATGCCCCCACTTGTGGCTCGGATATGGCGTTTCCGTATTTCATATCCTTTTACGTTCTTTGTTCCTTTTTAGTAAGGATATTTCTCTTAATAAATTTTTAACTAACATTCTCAGGACGTCTACCTCCTTGAGCAATCGTGAAATCAGGATTTTTATTCAGAGACTGAGATTTTTTCTTGAATATACTATTATAATATACTTTGGAAAAGGAAGTTTTCGCAAGGAATTAGATTTTTGACTTTAGCACAGAGAATTTTCTAAAATAATTATAAGTCCGAAATGGAACGGGGCATTTGTGTAAAGAATTATCATCTTGCTTTAGGTGCAATGTAGAACAGAAAATCGCGTTAAGAATTATTCATTTTATTTTAGGAAAAGGAGGTTTCGAAAACAATTTCAATCTGACTTAGAACGGGGAATGTTTGACATAGAACGAGAATTTTGGAAATTAATTTTAATGCTGAATTAGAAAGAGGAAATTAAAAAAAAATCCTTGTTCCAAGTCAAAATTCCTCTCAAGTTGAAACTTCTCTCATTTAAATTTTGGAAAAAGAGAGTTACTATATTACGGAATTATAATTCTGAGATGAGTTTGGACGCTGAATAAGTAAATGAAATATAAAATAATTCCCGCAAAAAATTATAATTTTGGAATGGGAAATTTTGGAAAACCATTTTAATACTGATTAATAAAAAGAAACCTTATAAAAGCAATCCGTATTCCAAGTAATAAATCTTCAGAATTGGAAAATTCCTTCTTCCAAATCAGAATTTGGTTGAATTTAAAAGTTCCTCTTTTTGAAAATAAAAATTTTCCAAAATTTTAAACTTCCTAAATTTAATTCTGACTTGGAATAGGGAAGTTTTGTAAAGAATTTTAATATAGACTTTATGCCAGGGAATTTTCGGAAAGAATTACTATTTTACTTGGAATAGATAATTTTTGTCGTGGAACGGGAATTTTAGAAAATAATATTATTTCAGACTTAGAAGACGGGAGTTAGTAAGACTCCCCTGTTCAAATTTAGTCATTATTTCTTTACGAAATTCTCTGTTCCAAATAAGTTTCAAATGTTCCCATATGAGAAATCTTTGAAATCTTTTGAAAATTGTTTAAAATATTTTCAAATCTTTCTAATCATTTAAATTCTGATCGGGAATTTTAAATAATCCTTCGGGTAGACACCCTGATTCTGATTATATAAGTTACTTTTGTCATTTAAATTCTATTAATAAACCTTTGATTTTTGCAGATTATAAATTTATTTGTTGCTGTTATTATGGATAATTTTGATTATCTAACGAGAGATTGGTCAATCCTCGGACCTCATCATTTGGATGAGTTTATTCGACTGTGGTCAGAGTATGATCCAGACGCGAAGGGAAGAATAAAACATTTAGACGTCGTAACACTTCTAAGAAAAATTTCTCCGCCCTTGGGCTTCGGAAAATTGTGCCCTCATAGGGTGGCGTGCAAAGTAAGTTTTACCACTTTTGGAAATTTTATTTACCTCAATTTTATTCATTCCCAAATTTCTATCAATTAAAAAGTAGATTTTCCAAAATTGTACTTCAATAGTGTATCATGCTTTATTATTTATGCTTTCCATTTATTTACAGAGATTAGTTTCCATGAATATGCCACTGAACAGTGACGGAACGGTTCTTTTCAATGCCACCTTATTCGCTGTAGTTAGAACTTCATTACGAATAAAAACAGAAGGTAACATAGACGATTGTAATGCAGAATTAAGAGCTGTTATCAAGAAAATTTGGAAGAGGACAAGTCCGAAATTATTGGATCAAGTTGTACCACCGCCGGGAGGTCAGTCTTAATAAATTAAAAAAATGAATAAACAGTAATTTAGATCATGAATGAACAATGATGATAAAATTTTAATTTTTAGTGGATGATGAAGTCACAGTTGGAAAGTTCTACGCAACTTTCCTCATTCAGGACTACTTCCGGCGGTTTAAGAAACGAAAGGAGCAAGAGATGAAAGACGGAGACAAGGACTGTCTTAATGCTGTTACGTTGCAGGTACATAAATTATATATTAGGGTCCCTCATGAAACCTTTTTTTTTAGATTTTTTAAAATCTTGACTCAAAAATTTCCTTTTGGTAGCAAATGATTTCTTTGTTTTGGCAGATAAAAAAATAGAGGTCGCTATGGAGGTTTGATGACGAAAATTCGATTTTTACAAGTTTTTATATTTACATTTTTACAATTTTAAGATATCTTGCACAAAACAGGAAATTTTTTTGAAAGTGCCATTTGATATTGGTTTTAAAGAATTGTGAAAAATTTTAAAAGAATAAAATATATTTCTTAAGATTCATAAGATTCATAAGAAAATGTACAATCATTTTTTATTTTAAAAAATGAATTTGAGGATAAAGTTGAAAATATGTAGATGCTATATGCATTTTTAAAAAGTTCCAAGATTCCTGGTAATGTTTGAAATGGTGTTTTCTTAAAAAAATATATTTAAAAAAATTTCACTGGGTCATCAAAATTGTAAAAAAAAGAATTTAAAAAAAATCATTCAAAAATAATTCGACTTTTGAAAATATTTCAAAAAATTTTAATCAATATGTAAATTTTTTAAGATTTCAAAATGGAGTTATTAAATTTATTATATATTCTTAAATTTCTTTCAAACTTCTACCAGTCCTAAATAGTATATTTGAATCTGTCTTGTATTTTGCCTAAGACTTGGTAAACTCATGTAAAATTAAAAACTTTCTACATACTTTATCCTCAAATCTGAAATATTCAAATATCTTTTTGAATTTCCTCCAGAAAATAAATAAAAATAAATAAAAAACTATAAAAAATGAAATAAAAAATAATTAAAAATAGAGTTATTATAAATTGCCCTTTTGTATTAAAACTTACCTTTCCCTAAAATTATAATTTGATTTTCTTCACTGAAAAATCTTTGTTAATTAAAAATTAGACCATTTTTGAAATTTACTTTTTAAATATTATTCTTTATATGTATATAACTGTAAGAACAAATAAACAAAAAATTTAAAAATCAGTACACATACACCAAGCGTGCGATTAATGATTTTAATAAATATAAAAAATTAGGTACCGAACATACTTTTCTTTAGTTAGTAATATTTCCTGTAAGTTTCATAATTTAAAAGAAATTTTTAGGGAATAATGACAACATTAAGGTTTTCAATCACATATCTACCATTTTTTTCATAACGAACAAATTTTGAGTGTCACATGGTACACCAATAAAAAACTTCTTGCAATGTACAAGATGGTATCGTTAAAATTGCAAAAATGAAAATTTAAAAACCACAGTGACCTATAAATGTTTTTTTTTATCTGGGAAAAATAGGTGATCAGTTTTTACCAATCGAAAGGAATTTCCGATTCAATGCCTTAGGAAACCAAAAAACAATAATTTCATGAGGTACTCTATTACACATACAAATTGAAAAAATATTTCTCCTATTTAGGTTCTTCTAGTAAAATTTAGAGAAAAAAATCTGCATATTCTCACCGCGCGCTCGATAGTATATTCCCCACTGTTCACAGACTTTTTCAAACTAAAGGTCAAAGCATAAACAAAATTAATTTGGTGATTGTAAGTTCTCTTTTGTTAAAGCTCCTTCGGTAATCCGAAAAAAAATTTTAAACAAAAATTTCAGACTAAAATAAAAAAGAGAAAAGAAAAATGAGAAAACAACCAACCACATCCCCTTCCTTCTCTTTTTCTTTCTTTCGTCTTTTTTATTGTTATTATTATCAAATCACAATAAAAGAACATTGAAAATAAAAAAGAAAAAAAATATTACCAACGTTTCGGTACTCATAAACTACCCTTATCAAGGCAAGACAAGTACAAACAATAGCACCAAAGAACAGGTATTTTGTATTTGATACCTGTGAATCGAATGAGGATCAGTAGGTCAATCTGTTGTAAACACACTAGAAATATCTGTAATAAATAAATCCGAAAAGGAGAAAGTAAGAGAAAAAAGATTCATGGAACCTCGCCCTTAAATGCAAGTAATCATATTAGCATAACTTTTGATTAATTTATCCAAATCAGTATTTAAATTAATATATAACTGTTTTTGTTTTTTAATATAAAGCATTTCCATGAATTCTCTCTTTTTCTCATAACTTTCATTATGCAAAATTTTAAGATTATTTCAGTCAAACTCATGGTCAACATCAAAAAATTCTCTTGTAAGCCTGGCAAGAACACTCTTATAACAGCTTCCTAAACGAACATCACTTTTGTGTTCCTCTATCCTAGTATTAGGAAGTCTGCCAGTCTCTCCCACGCAATTCATCTTACAGATCCTATAAGTAGCGATCTTGTAGACAACACCACCTTTTTCAAAATTATCTAAAGGATCTTTAAAAATTTTATCACTGAATCCATTGTAAATGGCATTCGGAAAATAGTATAAATTTTAAACTTTTTTAACACAAGTTCAATAATTTTAGAAATTTGACCAAAAAATTGAAAAACGAAAGTATTAAATGAACTATATTTCTTGGACTCTTTTTGATTATCTACGGGCAAAATATTCCTCTGTTTGTTTTTGATTTGTTAAATTTTAATTGCTTGAAATGTTCATTTTCGTGTGTTTTTTGAAAGTTTGTAAATGGTATACCTCTAGTAATTTTTGGTTTTATGAAAAAAGTCATTAGGATAAATTGTTCGAATTTTTGGATACTATGAATAACCGTACAGAGAATTTTTGAATTTTGAAAAAAAATGGTCTTAAAAATATTCAAAACGGCTGGCTAACCAACTTGACCTTTAGTTTAGGACACTAAAAGAGTGTACCAAAGGCCAATCTAATAAAAGACAGACATACAGGCAGACACATTCGTAAAAACCTGTTTTTCGGATTCAGGGGGTCTCAAAATGTGGACATTTGACAACAAGTGAGGGGGGGGGGGTATAAATTTCACACAAATCTAATACCTTTTCTGATGAGAATGTAAAAATTTATTCATTTTTTTATTTTTCAGGCTGGGTTAAGAACCTTGCATGAAGCAGGTCCAGAGTTAAAAAGGGCTATTTCTGGGAATCTGGAAGAGCTGATGGACGACAACCCTGAACCGATGCATAGGGTACGTTTTTTTTTTTAATTCAATTATTCAAGAACCTCAAATATTTATTTAATTTTATAATTTTTCAGAGAAATCACTCGCTTTTCGGTAGCGTATGGTCAAGTATGAAAAAAAGTCATCACAGTTTTCACAGAGCAAGATCGCTCAAAACAAACTCCACTGTTCCTAAAGTACGAAACTTTTTCTAATGTCAAAACAAGAATTCTACATGTAAATTAAATTATTCGTTTAAACTTTGATGTAATCTTTCACATTTTTTTTTTGTTTAGACTTCACCAACCAATTCGATAGACTTTCTGCCGTACGCTTCATTACGCAGGGTAAAGCATGACACATCGAATCAGATTACGGCTAGGTCTCATCAAGTGGTGCCAAATATTGGAAGGTAAAGTTTTTTACAAACTTCCATTTTTTTGAATCGACAGCTTCAAAGGGTGGTTAAATGTTCATCAATAATTAATTGTACAAGCAAAAGCTTTTTAAATTACAGGGATTACAATGGGTCAGTAGTTTAATTTTAGTTGAAAAAGAGGATGAAAAGAGAATTTAATTTATTATTAAACCATTTTTATACATATCATATGTTTATCTTTTAAATATTGCATGAAAATGCCCTTTAACAGTGGTGCCTTTTCTTTATTAATTTTTCAGGTAATTTATGTATTTTAAACATATTTTATTTCGCTACCAATCTATGTAATATTTCGCTAAAAATCATATAAAACCATTACTTTGTACAAAGAAGATCTATTCTTTTGGCTCAAAATTTAACTATTCCATTTTTGGTTTGAAAATTCTCTTTTGGTAGGAATTTATTTCTTTGTTCTTAACAATGCTATTGTTTGGTTGAATATAATTAGTTTTTTATTGCGGATCCAACTATTTTATTTAGAAACTGAACTAATTTGTTAAAAATTCATCATTTTTATTGAAAATACGTCGCTTTAGTGGAAAATTTAACTATTTTGTTGAAAATTAATTCTTATATCTAAAAACTTAATTATTCTGTTTATAATTACAAAAAATATAAACTTTGTAAAAAAGGGAGAGGAAAGGGGGAAATTCTAGATTGTATGTGTTATAGGGTATTTTGAAAATTCGTGTTGTTTTGCTTGAAAATCAATTCTTTAAATTAAAAATTCAACTGTTCGATTTTTTGTTTGAAAATTCATCTGTTTTGGTAGAAATTTCGTCTATTTTGGTTGAAAATGTGATTGTTTATTTAAAATTGAATCTTTTTTTATTGAGGATTCAATTTTTTTTATTGAAAGGAGAAAAAAGAGAAAGGATGGTGATAGATTTCGACTGTATTTGGATCCCTGAAATTACATATAATATCCAAATAATTTTTACCTTTCCACATTTGGAAAATTTAATATCAAATTTCAGTGACCTGAGTGATTGTGCTATGAGTCAACTGGGAACAGATCCAAGATTGACTGGAGTTGAGGAAAATATTCCTCTAAGACCTCTCGCAGTTTTTGGCGGTTCGGGACAGCAAGCTAGTTATCCAACGTACAAAATTCTCGAGTAAGTAAAAATATCTTAATTTTATTCTTAGATACAATAAAAATTATGTTATAGTTGTGTCACATACGTCGGTTTTGCGTAAATTTGAATAATTTTTTCGTGTAACGTGGTGTGTAGTGCATGCTGAAGAAGCATCGATATTTATCGCTGTTATCATTATCATTTTCTTACATATTTCTCTCTCAGATACAAAAAATTAAGCGAATAAACAGCTCACTACACTATAATTAATTTTAATCATTTTCCGAAATTTTAATTTACCGAAAAATATTTTGTATCCACAAAACACTCACATTTGATGCAGCATAACGTACATTTCGAGAAACGCACACAACTCTATACAATTTTTTAGTAAATTTTAATATACGCATTTTAAATTTCGAAATAAAAAATCTGCTTTTGCTAAGAAAATGCGGATCTATCAGAATTTGTTGTTAACGGTGCCGATGATAAATAAAATATTCCTAAATTCCAAACACAATATTTGTCAGCGTTTACAGATTGTACATATACAATTCATAAATTCAATCTCATCAAATCTTTCGTCTCGCATGTTTTACGGTTTCCACGTGTGAAATTGGATGTTGAACACTGCCCCTGGCTATTCATTTTAATCGGTAGAAATAAAAATGTAACTGAAGTTCGTCAAGTTTAGAAACGAAAATACAAATTAATTTGTTTGCTGTTGTTTGACACACAATGGTGCAAAGAACATTTTTTCTTGACAAACTAGTCTATAAATCACAATTTTGATTCGATTTAGGCATATGCAAAAAATGAAATTTAAATAAACTATGAAGATATTTGTGAAAAGAGAAAAAAATGGTTTACTTATTTTTTATTTGGCAACAAAGTCGACATTTTTTTATTTGCGATCCCATTTTTTGCAACTATTAATATTTACATACAAAATTTTGAGATTAGTAATGGCATTCCTTACAACTTATATCTATGAGGTTAAAGCATTTTTTTTAATTACTTATTTTTGAATTAACAAATTAATAAGACAAAGTGCTACTTCAACATTAAAAATACTTGGAGACTTTATTTTGCAATTTTTGTTCGGCATATACGTAAAAACAATGCTTTGTTGCCATCTTTGGAAAATTCAGAGTGTTTGTTGAAATTATGAGCAAATTTAATCGAGGAGTGCATATGCTAACTATTTCAGGTTCTAAAGACTTCGCTCCTTTAACAAAATTAATCAAAAGTTTGTCCATTATAATATATGCACGATTTTTTAATACCTGATAACAATTGTTAATTGTTCAATTAAATTTGATAACCAAATACAAATTTTGAACCAGACGATAAAACCAAAAATAGTTATTTACTTTTAAAAATTCTATAAATCAGTAAACAAACTAACCTTGTATTATTAATTGGTTTTTTCATAAGCAAAACGATTTTTGGGTCGTTTTTTGTTTGATAGGGTTATTATTATAGTTTCACTGTTGTCTGACATCAAATACAATTAATTTATGAAATAAATTCCGAGAACCGAGTTTTTAGAGACATATTAGAAGATTTTGATTTAACAAATTTGATACATTTAATAAATTGTGATTAATATCAATCTTCCTGTACGGATATTGGGATTAAACTTTCTCAGTGTTGCCATCAATCAAATGCCAGTAATTTATGAATAAAAAAGGAGAACCGAGAAATAAAAGGTATATTAGAATAAAATTGTTGTTAATTAAATAAATCTTTAAAATTGCATTGTTCCGATGTAGGGATTTCAGGCAAAAAAATTTTTTTAGTCTTGCCCGGCATCCAATACGTCAAATACAATCTAAGAACCGAGCGATTAGCGAAAAATTAGGAAAAAATTCACCTATTAGAGTTTGTAGCTAAAAAGTTTATTTGCGTAATTTCAAAAAATAAATTTATCATACATTAGCGTCGAGAATTGTAGGTACGATTAGCGTAAGTACTAGTAAATTATTAAAATTCACTGTTGACTTTGAATGCGATTATTCGTACGAAAAAGGAATTAAAACATTTTTAAAAAACGGATGGAAAGCTTATGAAATTCTGCGTCTAATGATCTTTAACAAATATGTTCTTCAGCTTTTGAAGAATACTACGTGAGAAACTTAAAATAAAATTGCAAGAATTTCTCGAATTTTGTACTTTTAACATTTTTAGGATTTGTCGAGGTATGACTAAAAATGCCTAATAGGTCGACTCAAAAACGCTCCTTTTTTAGAAGGCACCGATCCCCCCATTTTATTTCAAATCCGAAAAAAGAAATTGCCTAATTTATATTTTTTATAATTTATTTTAACAGGTGCCGGTTTTGACTTGAAGTTTCCCATGTAAAATGCATGGGGGAAAATCACTTTTTTGAGTTTTTGGAATAATTTTTTAGGGTTTGAAAAAATTTGACGGTAAAGTATAAAGGCTTGTACATAATTATCGAATGAAGAATTTCATGTATCAGACCTATGGGTTAGACACACCCAAAACAGCCCCACAAGTGCCTGAAAAAATCTCTTTAAACCAAAAATGTCAATTCTTCATGAAATTGACATTTGGAGCACTGTATTCTGGTCTTTTTTTACTTTAAATTATTAATATTGCTCTATTGGAATGTTTATTTTCATTGAATAATTAATTTTGAAGTATTTAAACAAATGGAATTTGTTGAATATTTAATAACATTGCTTCATTAATTTGTAACTGTTTAAACAAATAGAATTTATTTAAATGATTTTAAAAAAATTTTTTTTCCTAAAAATTATTACTATTGGTCTAGTGAAATATTTATTAACGTTAGTTTATTGACTTTCAACTATTTAAAGAAATGGAATTTGTATAAATAATTTCTTTTCGAATTTTTCAAAATAAAAACTCTTACTGTGAGTAAAGACCTTTCAGATTTTTGGTACACCTTTCCTAGGTCATGCGAAGAGTTGAAACCAAGATAAAAAATTCGAGAAATTCTTGCATTTTTTGTAACTTCTCACATGGTATATTCTTTTAACAAGTTCAAAAATCTCTATTAGAATCGTTTGACGCGGAATTTCATCAGCTTTCCACAAGCTCCCTGAAAAGTTTCTCTCTCCTTTTTTGAACGAGTACTCAAGTTTCAAAGTCAGCAGTGATTTTCAGTGGTACTTGCGCTAGTCGTACAGGCACTTTCCAACTGTAGTTTATTTTCGTTTTAAACATTGGCAATCTTCAGTTACGTAAATCAAGAAAGTCCTCTTCATTCTATATTTTACATTTTAATGTTTCCAAAAGAAATTGATTCTCTAGTTGATTGTCAAGGCCAATATAGATACAGTCAGACGAACTGAATGACGAAAATTCTGATAACTTCCCCATGGAGAATCAAACGTTATATTTTATTGTTTCGTTATTCATTGTCGTACGTTTCAGTGGACCAGGTAGCGGTAACTATCTTCATCCAAATAGCGAATATGGTAAGAGCTTTAGTGCACCCAGGACTTAAGCCTTTTTCCAGCGAACTTCAATAGCCAACTTGCTTCCGCCATTCGCTCGCTTTGCATGATATTGCTTCGTGTTGTTTTCCAATTAATCTGATACTACGGTTATTTTCAGAAAAACTCTATTTTACAAAAATATTTTTTTTCTTTGACATTTTCTAACTAGATTTCACAAGTTTGATTGAAAGAGAAATTTGAGTCAGTGTTTTATTAAAAAAAAAATTCATATTAATCTTTTTCTTGCGATGGAATCTTTAACCACAGAAGAGAATTTTTAGAATGACTTGCATGCCTATAAATTATAGGTGTTTTGAAAAAATTATCGGTGCATTTTGAAAAGTCTCTTCTGTTCTGTAATATATTGACAGCACTTTATAAAATATCAAAAAATTCAGTTGACTCAATGTATTTTAAATATTCAAAATATTTAAAATTCAGTTATATATAATGAATTGGAATGGAAATCAGATTTGCAAGATTAACGCATGTCTTTGAATGCTTTGTCAATAACAAAAAACTTTCTCTTCTATGCTTCAAAACCTGTAACAGTTTAACCACTCGCCGCCGAACGCTCCGATTGTAATGCAATCTTTCTTTTTCGTGAGCCAAATGCAGCATTGTTGCTATATTTATAATGCTGCTAGAAAAAATTTTGCCAATGTAAGCGCCGCGCGCTTACCAAAAAAAGGTTTCGTAGTCCATAAGACGTTTTTTAGTCGTTCAAATCCCTCCTTTCATTTCCAATTTTAAAATTCCCTGACTTCTCCCTAACTTTTCCCTGAAACATTTTTAGTTTTCCTAGAAGATCAATAAAGTAAATGCAAAAAATGTTTTTTCATAAACTTTTCTTAAAGACTTTTACTGACAACAGGAATCTACCAAAAAATGATAATTTAAAAATAAAAAAATAAATTTCCAAACAAATACTTGAGTTTTCAACATAAAAAGATACATTTTGAACCAGAAATGGAATAATTCAATCATAAAAAGATATGTATCATCAACAGCAACAAAATTAATTCTAAAAGAAAAGTGTAATAAGATAAGTGTCCCAGTAATCGTGAAATTTGACTATAATTTGTATAAATTGTTACAAAAAATATGTAAAACGAACATTTAATTATGAAACTCGCTTATTTTTTAGCCTTGTATAACAGCAAATAGAAATTACATTTATTCTAGTTAAATAAAAAACAAGAAAATTGGGTACACGATTACTGAGACAGAGGTCACGATTAATGGGATGTTTACATTACTTGATACTTCCATTAAAAAAATTCGTTATTCAAACAGTTAACCTCGACCAATAAATATGAGTTTTCACCAAACTATTTGAATTTTCAACCAAAACAGATTACTTTTCGAACCAAAAATAGAAATTTAAAAAAAAAATAGTTCAATTTTTCACCAAAGAACTTAATTTTTAACTAAGAAAGATAATTTTTCAACCAAAAATTGAAAAGTTCAATTATCAAAAATTCCAAGTTTCAAGAAAATAGTTCAATTCTCAACCAAATAGAAATGGTTGTTTTAATAGTTCATTTTTCAACCCATAAAATACATTTCCAACCAAGAAAATTACATTTATACTAAAAAAGACGACACTTCAAGAAAATATTTGCGTCCTTAATCAAAATACATGAATCTTTTATAGAAAATTTGCTTTTTTAGCCCGATGAGGAAAAATTTTTCAAAAATTAAATAAGATGAATTTCCAACAAAAGAGTTGAATTTTTTACTAAGAAAGTTAATTTTCAATCAGAAATGTAACGCTTTCACCAAATTAGTTGATTTTTCAACCCAAAAAGAGAAATTTGCAATAAAATAATTAAATTTTTAACGAAAGAGAATGATTTTTGAGCCAAATTGTTAAATATTGAAAAATAATAGAACTCTTAATGACAATCTATTTTAATAAAGGTTTTAAGATCATTTAATTAACAGAATTCATATGTATGTGTGAGGACGTCGCAGAGCAAATCTTACGGTAATTTACATGGTGGGGTAGGGGATTGAAAATTTTAGAGAAACGGCTGAAATATAACTTGTAGATGATCCCTAAACGCCATTTTCAGTCTTTTAAAAATTTTTCCTGATGTTTCTCGATATTCCTTAATTTTCCCTGGTCATCTTTTAGTGCTCTGACTTTCCTTGCCCTTCTGAAATTCTCTGATCTGTCGCAACCCTGAAAGTTACTCCCTCTCTCTCACTCTTCCGAAAATAAAGTTCAACAGACGAAAATCCGACCAAAACTGTATGGATTTCGGCCCGGGGCTACGAAACCTTAAAAATTGATAGATACATGTTAAAGTATTACAGCGAAGGTTATTCGTCATGCACAAGCTTGCAGGCAATGTTCCATTTGTAAGTAAATTGTCCCAGTTTAAGTTTTCATTTCTAATTTATTTTTTATTCATCTACCAAGGAGGCTCAAAGAAGATTTAAATTTAATGTTAGTTAAAGGGGGAAGTACAGGTCGGATCTTCTGGGTATCAAAGATTGAAAATATGTAAAATGGATTAACTAAATTTTGAAAACTGGTAAATTTGGCAACGTTCGGAGTTTTCGTGGCAGGCGAGATTCGATTTGTTTTGTGAACTAACATACTAAGGGTTGTTGGTGTTTTGCTGCTCGAACAGTCTTCAGGACGGAGTCGAGCGGCAGTTGACGCCTCCCACACCCCCACCACGAAGGAACCCACCCCCACCCGCGAATACCATCGTCACCGTCACAGCCACGACGTCCGTCACGACCGTCACCACGGCCGTCACGACTGCCACGAGCACGACGTCGTCCTCGACCACTGCGACGAGCCCCAGCCCCGCTTCCTCCACGAATGGAGGCACAGCTTGTTACTATGCTTACGCAGAACCAGGATGCTGCGTCGATTGTGCAGTTTGGACCAATCATGGTACGCTAAATTAATTCAAATTTACATGATCTTCCTTTTAACATTTTATTCGAATTTACAAATAATTTTTACTTTAAGATTTTTAAGATTTTTAATTTAAGATAAGCCTCAATCAATCAGTTTCAACTTGACACTTCTTGCACTTGACTTTTCTTTACAGGATACCCTTTTCTGATGATTTTGAAATATTTTATATTCAAAATAAAAATGAAGTATGTGACCCTTAAAAAAAAGGGAACCTGTATAGGTCAGAAATATCAGGACCTACAAGTGGTCTTTAACTTTTAATTTTAATGCCACTTGGTGAAATTTTATTTTTCGTAGGGACCTGCACCAAACCTTACTTTTTAGTCAATACAAATGTGTTAATATTTTACTAATTTCTTTATAATGCCCAAAAATGAATATTCTTGGTAAAATGTCTAATTGCACCTACTCTTATAAAGTCCCGGTCAACGAGTATCGCCCACTCCGAGCGAAATTGGTCAAAATAAATTGTTTTTTTTACATTATTTTTTTAACAAAAAAAACGTGCATAATTGTTTAAGGAACTTGTAGGTTTATCTTGTAGAATAAATAATTATCGAAACATTCTTTTTTATTTTTATAATTTCTTTTAATTAATATTTTCTAGCTTTTATACATAAAAGAATAACGTTAAAAGGTTTTTAACTATGTTATTTTACGTATAAAAGTTAGAAAATATTCATTTAAAAAAAAGTTAAAAATGAAAAAAAATGTCCAACATTTATTTCTTCACAAATACTTATTCTACATGTAAAAACAAATATTTTTTTCTCTTTAGCGGAGTTTTTTTTAATGTCATCGCTTTGAAACGGCTCAATAAAAAAATGTCATCTTCGACTCATTTTAAAGAAAATACAAATACACATATATTTTGTTTTGATATTTTTGAATCTACACGTTCCTTCAAAAATTATGCACGTTTTGTTGTGAGCACAAAAATGTTTTAAAAATCAATGATAGTTTTTTAGCACAAAAATTTGAAAGGTAATGATTCAAACTTTAAAACCACGTTGGATTTTTTAAAATATATAAATTTTTGACAGAGATATAAAACTTTTTATTTCGACTAAGAAGGGCCCTTTAAAAGTTGTTTCATTTTTCTGGAAAAGAAGAGAAAGCGTTACAGAATTAATAATCATTTTTGCCGTCCTTTCGAAATTTAGTATACAAATATCTTCACCAGAAGATTAGGTCAAACAGGCCCCAATACATTTTTGTCGAACTTGTCTTTCGACTAGTCCCTAATTCCTTGCGGGGAATTAAATTTTGAAATGAAAAAATGAAATTTATTGTGAATCCGCGTACAAAGAAAGCAGAACCTGCGGTGTAAATGATGAGCCAAAGCGTACAGTGATCGTAACAACCGTAACTCTTCCCAGGATTCCTGGAAACCGAAGAAAAAAAAGACAGAAAAACTTTCTGGCAGTCTAATTAGAATATACAAATTCCTTACAATTTCAGCTTTATTTAAAAAAATTATGGTATCTCTTCTATATCTATATTCTATATCGATAAATAAACTCTCGTGATGTTAGAAATTTTCATAAATCCTTTGAGCAACAAATGTCTTTCATATGACACTATATTTTCTTTACGGTTAATTCAAATCGAAAGACCACTTGCCCAAACAAGTTTATTACATATTTGAGATTATGATTTAGAAATTTTTATTCTGAATGAAGAATTGAATAAAATATTGTTATAAAAGATTTATATAAACTGACAGAATGTTTGATGCACTCGACTTTTCTTAATTTTTTATTACTTGTGGACAGTTCTTAAAGATTTTAAATATAAAAAAGTATCGTGCCCGTTTTGAAATAAGTAAAATTCAATTATAATTTTAAAATATCCATTTATTGAACAAAAAACATGTTTGATTGGGAGTTGTATTAAAAAAGTATTTTGAGGTTGGGGAGATGGTTGAGGCTAACGGAGGGAACATGAAATAAAAAATTAGAAAATATTTTCAAATTTATGAATACATTTTTCTGGTGACACGGTGGGGCAAAGTGACAAAATTTGGTTCAAATTAGCCTGGGTCACAATCAACCCATTCAGAATGTTGTATTTTAATATCTCATTCAATTACAAAGCGAACCATCCTGAACTTATTTTTTAATTTTCTGCTCATTGATGTTTGTTTTAACAAATAAAGTTGTGTTAAGGTTTTAAACGTCTATAGAATCACGAATTTTTATTTTTTTTATTTTGTTACTGTGCTAAAAATAAAAAATATTTCGAAAAACATGAGGTTTTATTACAATGAATTGAAACTTCAACCCAATATTCAAAAAACAGGAGTGCATTGGTAATCAACAGAAAACAATATACGGATACCTGTGCGAAATTCATCCATAAAGTGTTTCTAAAAAAATAATCAAAATTTGTATGAAGAAATTCCTGAATTAGTGGGTTTTCAATGCAAGTATTATTTTTGTCTGCTTTGTATCTCATCAGTTGTAACTAAAATTGATGAATTATTATCATTTTCCAATATTAATTAATTTGAAAAACAACTCTATATTTGAGATATTTAACCCTTCGATGGCACACTTCCCGACGCGTAACATAGCTGGCATACTGGGGTCTCTTTGACCCCAAGCGAAAAAGGGTGCCCACAAAGAGCCAATTTATTATTTTGAGTAACTAAATATTTTGCACACTCTTGGATGGTAACTCAAAAGAATCATGTGCATTATTTGGTTCAAAATTGATTTAAAATATGAAAAAAAGATAGTAGAAGTAAAAGAAAACAAAAAATGCAATTTTTGGGGGTTTTTCAGGGGGTACCTGGCGAAGGCGACAGGGTCGTTTAAGTAGCATTTTCAAATAGATTTTTATATTTTTAAGAATTTTTATATCTGGGTTTTTTTTACCCCAGTGTGCCATCGAAGGGTTGAAACTAATGAAAAATTATTTGAAATTGACTTCAGTGCGATGAAGAACTATGTAATTTTATTCTGTGAATAGGTTCGTTAACTTTTTAAACAAATTCTATAAACAAACACAGTATTAGGCCATTTATCTACAGAAACAAATTTCACATTACATTGAAATTACTTTGAATATCTTTATCAACGATGTTTAATCGGAAAATGTTAAACCTGAAATTGTTTAATATAATAAAAAAATTCTATTAACAAATGCACTATGTGGACATATATTCACTTCAATTTAGCTCCTTTTTCAGCTAAAGATATTTAAGCCAAAAAAAATCGGCTATTCGTATTGCAATTTTAGTATACGTATAGACACAGCCTTGGTTAATATTATGTTTTTAAATAAATTCGATAAGTTCAGAATATTCAGAATATATTTTTAAAAGAAAATTCAAAATTGTATAAGAATTTTATTGTGAGCTGTAGCCAATTCGAACCAATATTATAATTTTGCCCCACTGTGTAACTTACACACTTTTCTCTATTAAAATGGTAGAAATAGTAGCAAATTAAAAGAAATTATCAGGACCAAAGAATAATATTTTTTGGCCCCATTTAAGGGAGGTTTCGCTGGAAATAGCATAGCTCGCACGATTTTAATCAACTGTAAATCAAATCGCACTTTCCCTCACATATTGGTCATGAGAAACTTTATTTTAAGTTATGATATCGATATAAATAAAAAATGCATTTATGATCATGAAAAAATGAAAAAAAATGACTCAATAGCCGTAGTTGATCACGAGGATGATTCTTCGGCTGAGAGTGTATCCAGTGGATCCGGAAGGAGGAACGGAGAGAGCGAAGGGTGGGTTCGTCCACCTAGAAAATCTTCTTCTCGACGATCGCGTCACCGGAAACGAGATGCGTCTGCTGGAAAGTCATCTTCTTTTCGTGGGGCTGGTAACATACCTCGTAGTGGATCTGGAACCGGAACCAAAGCCAGTGGTCGAACCGTTGCAAACGGTCTTAAACTGGCTCAAACCCAGGCAATTGCAGTAGCAGGATTCCTCGCGGATGTTGATTCCCGACAGTGGCGGGTCTGCGATACCTGTTTTTCACATCGAGCTTCCTACCACGGCAGAGGTGACCAAAAGATAAATATAAAGAAATAAAAAATCCCTATTGAAAATTCCGACTTCGTGATGTACGCAGGAAACTGTGTCCGGCACTGCCTCGGAAACGACGTAGGATTCGATGTTGTTAACTACTTTTCTAAACCATGACTTAGTACAACGCGAGGTTAAACGTTTGGTGTAAATAGTTTGTTTATTATTTTTAAAAAGTCCGCAAATTTCACACATAAAGTTCTTAGAAACCTGGAAACATAAAAATGAAAATTCATAAGCATGCACAATCACTTGATTTTCTGCATAATTGACTCATCACTATATTGCGATATAATTAAAGTTCAAATAATAACAAATAATAAAATAAATGCTTCTCCGTTTGACCTCAATTTATGATGTTCGATTTACCGATGATTTCCAGGGACTTTTCATTAAAAGAATTTTGAGAAAATCTAGTATTATAACTTTTATATAATGAAATAAAATAACCAGCCAATTATTGAGAAACATATTTTGATAATGAATGTTTATGAACCTCATCATTATATATTTTCAGATTTCTAGAAACTTTTTTGTGAAATTGAAGGTCTCTTTTCAATTCTGAAGCTGTATCCTACGTAGTTTACTTCACCGGAATTTTCAATAGGTAACAAACTGATGACACTAGAAAATAATTCATCCATTTAATTCTTTTCAGCCAAAAAAAAGTTATTTTCCCGAGAAGTTGAATATTTTGTTTAATTTAACGAAGAAGAATTGTAGAAGGAAATCACCACTGCCTCCTGAACGTCCTGATCTACCGAATTCTTCCCTCTTTTCTGTTTTCATCCCATTTTCCGTTTGATGTTTATTCTCATCGCATGTGCTTTATTGAGGCTTTGCAACTGGCTTGAATTATAACTCAATAAACAATAAACAGTCTTTCTTCTGAGTCTCAATCTCTTGCCACCCGCGCTATGACAACATTTTTTTCGTAATCAAAGTTTCACTCTAGATGTCTGTGTTTATTACAAAATGTTCAAGATTTAATTTTGGTCACTGTCAGATGGTATAACAATATTTTTCTGCGTGACTAATATAATAAAGTTGAATTTGACTTTATAACGATACATTGGTCAAGTAATAAAAGTTTAATCGTTGAAGCCTAGATCAGAAAAACGTTAGTCGTACAGTATTTGTTTTTAAATTCATAATTGATGTCCAATGTATCGACGTCGATTCAGATGTGATTTTCATAATTTTACTTACAAATCTAAATGAAATAATTGATTTGATGCTTTGCTGAGAGGCTCTTAATGGGTTAAAGTATAAAACCCGTACTTGTTCATACAGAAAAATTTGATTTGCCTTTTTTTAGACCCGTGTTTGTATTTATCAAGACGTCAAGACATATTTATCACAGAAACTCCGGAACACCAAAATTGCAGAAATGAAATGCAAACTTTTCGAGATTATAGCAACGCAGGGCTAGGAAAAAATCTCTATATGTAAATTGAACCCTTGGGAAGATCTCGGCTTCAAGAAAAATGTCATACAAGCGTTTACTTTGGCGTAAATTGAAAAAAATTGTACCCACAATACTATGGGTGGCAAGGGGTCAAGTGCTTAATGTGAAAAAGGCGAGTTTAAACCTAAAAAGAAATGTGAGATTGTAAAATGTTTTCACATTTTTACTCATTCATCAGTTTCTTGGGCTGGAGAGAGTAACGGAAGTGTTGGAGCTGAGCGTTTGTCTCACAGTCTACCTGGAAGTCCTGCTGATCGAAAACCAAATTTCGAAGTCATTGGAAGTGCTGAGAGTCTCGTTGGCCGGGTATGTTACTTTTTTAATTATATCGTTTTATCATACTGCCCTGATATTTAACAAAACAGTATCTACAAAAAGAGCAAACTGAGAGAAAGCAGCCTTGATGTTCGCAAGAAAGCAGTATCTGCCATAAATCATATTATATAAATAATAATTACAAGTATAAATATCTTTTGAAATATAAAAAAATACAAATTATTTAAAAAAGTCGAAAATTTCTTTTTAAAAAATTCTTTTTAAATTAAAAAAAATTTTTTTTTGTACATTTCTTCAGTAATCAAAAACTGGGCGAAGTAAAATTTACTTTACAATATATTTAATATATTGCTTCCTTTTCACAATTTTTATAATTATTTGTGTTCATTTTTCAATTTGTAATAGTTTTATTTTTGTAGATACTGCGTTTTCTGAGGACCCATAATTTCAAGAAAGCAGTATCTTTGGACTGCTTTCTTGCTTAACATCACGTCCTCTGAGACCCGGTCGGTGTTAGGCAAAAACGCAGTGTCTGAAAGATACTGCTTTCTTGCGTATTTTGAGTGCCATATTTGAGTCTCCGTGTTACATTTCTTGCAGTTACGGAAAATTTTCTGTAGATACTGTTTTCTTATCTAACATGACTCGCCAGAATTAAAAGATGCGGCTTTTTTGCAATAATTATTAAAAAATTATCTTTAATTTTATTAACAATTTTAAAAAAGAGTTTTCATAAACGGATGTATCTTTTTTCACGATTCCAACGATATAAAAAACTCATTTTCGATTTTTTTTGTAGATACTGCTTTCTTAAATAGCACGGCAGAATAAATTTCAACATATTTTTCCTGGTTTGCAAAAAGATTTCATATAATTGAAATTAAAAAATTCGAACTCTTAACGCTGACATTTTTTTATTTAAACTAATAAAAAATGTACAGCGAGTTAAAGCTATCAAAGTGGAACTCTTTTAAATTTGTAAATGAAGGCATTACGCATTTTTAAATCCTAACTTTTTTAATTTAAAGGCTCAATATTGTACGCGTATAAAATGAAAGATTTTTAAAATTTAATGACAGGCATTTTCTTTTATAGCTGAACACTTTAAAATAGAAATTAAATTATATAAATTATATAAAGTATTATTAATTATTAAATTAATTCTATATTATCAATTACAGACTAATCATTTTTTAACTGGAACAATTAAAATTCCTGAACTCTGAAAATTTAACAATACAAGGCTTTCTACTTAAAACACTTCAGTTTCAAATTGTTTAATTTTGAATATTCGATGTATTTTAAATATTTTAAAATAGCTCATTTTATATAGTCAAAATATTGCTAATATTAAAAAATTGTTCTTTCTTTAATTTAAAAATTGCAAAATGAATGGGTTAATTGTGGAATCTTTTAGACTGAAACAATATTTAATAAGTATTTAAGTTGAGTAAAAGTATTTAAACATGATTGAAATTTTCAACGGTTAAATTGGTAAACTTTTAAATTTTGTACAGATTCAAAATAAATTATTGTTTTATTTTTAATAATTAAACTGCAGTTAGTTTTTTTAATTAATTAAATTTACATTTACATATGATGAATTTAAAACGGTTTTTATACAAAAAATTGAATTTATAAATGGAATATTTCTTGAATAAAAGGTTTGAGAATTACGTAATGTAAACTAAATGATTTAATAACTAAAAAAGTTAACAGTTGAACTTAAAATTTTTTTAAACTTGAAATTGAAATTATTTTTAATTGAATTATATCATGCAATACGAAATTCGTGATATTTTAGATGATTGAGTATATTTTTCTTTAAAAAAATTTTTTAATTCCCGGTAAAAAATGCACTATCATTTCTTGGTTTTTCTCGGGGTTAAAAAATTCCTGGTTATTTACCGGTTTTCCAGTCCAGTGTAACCTTAATTTTATCCCTAGAATTCAAAAGGATATTGTATGAAATTCAATTCTTTAATGATTAATTTATAAGATTTTAAAAAATTTAAGAGGTTACTGAAGTTTCAATACATTCTTAAATATTTGAGGCGGGTTCAAAAAATCCCAACACACAATATATCCAATTGTGAGTTTTTCACAAACATCAATTAAAATTGTTTATTTTAAGACGCTAATGTGTACTATAATTATGATTTTTTTACTTATAAATATGGTACCGGTGAAGACTTTTAATTTGAAATTTTGAAATTTTGACAGTTTTAACAACTTCTTCTCGTTTTAAAGTTATAATCCTAAATTACACTACTTTAATCGATGTCAAAATTTGAAATACATTTCATTTCAAATTATTTCAATTTAAATTCCCTTCTCAATTATTAATTGGAAAATCTAGAATATTTGAAAAGATTCAAATTTAAAACTGTATGATTTCAAAAACGATCTTGAATTTCCAAAAGAAATTATTCATAAAAGAAAGACATTTTTAAAATTATTAGTTCAATCTAGAATTTTAAGAAAATATACAGAAAGCATGTTTTTTGGTAAATGTTAAATGTATGAAATCTCAGATTTCCTCAGCTCAAGAAAATATACTATTATTTTGCTTTCATGCGAAAAATGTTTTCGTATTTTTTAAAGCACTATAAGAACGGAAAAAAAATCTCGAAAAAAAAACTCAACAAAAGCTGGAAAAATATCCGGTTCGTCATATTCAACTTAAAACAAAACATACTTTTTGCAAATCTTAAAAAAATTCTAAAGTGAACAAAGTTATTTATAATTTCATATTTTTTACTGTTTTCTGGCGATCACTGTTCATACAAAAATTTTCCATCATTTTTAACCATATAGGAAATTTTTTTGAATTTTTGTAGTTCAAAAAACCGAATTAGGTTTAATTTTTTAGATGCCAATCAACAAACTTTTTTCTTTGGGCATAAACCATTCAATTATTTTAAGCATTTTTATTTACATAATGCTGTAAATTTATCAAATCCATTATAAAATTGATATGATTAATTAGACCTTTTTTGCAATAGAAAGATTTGACATTTTATGCCAAATTTAAACTGCAAAATTAATTTTTTCTGTAAGATAAAGTTAAAAAAAAAGAATTTACGTAAAACACATAGGTATAGAAGAAAAAAATATACAGAAAATGGGTGTAGGAATTTTTTAGGAATCGAGTTAAAAAAATAAAAAATATTATTATAAATATGAAAAATAACTGTGAAAAAGGTTTTTATACTAAAAAAGATAGCTTCAATTAATCCCATTAAAACCGAGATAAGCCGTGTACACAATACAGCTGTTAGTGAACTAGTGTCATTCGTATTTCAAACTAAAAAAGAGTCCAAAGTAGAAAAAGTGCCGTATCTTTAAACGAAAAATTTTAAGTGAAATCTCTGGCAATCTATATTTCTTCTACTATGCAAATAATAAAATAAAAATTTAAAAAAAAATCAATGATGTCAGGATCTCGTTTGTGTGAGTCAGGATGGAATCAACTATCACAAGCATTATTGTAGGCCCTGCTATTGAGATTCTAATCAATTTTCTTTTCCACCACAGGTCCTCGTGGAACAAGGTTTGGGAAAATACTGTGACCCAGAATTTGTGAGGTACACCTCCAAGGAGATGCAGGAGGCAATGGACATGACTCGAGAGGAGATGGACCGAGCAGCTCATCAACTTCTCCTTCAGGAACGAAGAGGTCAACCCTTGACCTTCCAACTCCAGCAGAGTATGGATCAGCATTATAACCCTTTGTACAACCCGGGTCAACAGTCAATCGGATATGAGCCTCTTCAGGAGCCGCCGGTTCTTCCTCACCTCCAACCACCGTTTCAGACCTATCAGCAGCAGCAACAACCTCAACAGCAGAGCCAGCAGCAGCAACAACAACAGCAACAACAGCAGCAACAGCCTCCATCTTAGCACAAGTGAAAACGCGCAATGCGTGTTTCGTCTACCTAATCAGTCTCTATCAAATCTGGCTCAGGAATGAATCCGGTGGGCTGTTTTTCAAAATACAGTGGAAATCAAAGGTCGTAGTGTCTGAAAATGAAAGTTGATTTGAAGACCAAGTGTGATACTTTGTTTCGTCTCCAATCATGAATTGACTCGACGATTATAGTTACATGAAGTAACTTTCCACTGAACTGTTCGTACTCGGGACTGACTTCCGAGTTTCGGGCTTTTGTTGTGATTCTTAAGAAGAAGAGGGTAGGAAATTGCCTGAAAAACTCGGTATAGGACTCCGAATTTTGGGAAACATTGAAATCGATGTGCGTCAACAACAAACTCGTTTATCGACATGCTGAGCGTGTGCAGAGATGAGGCGTTCTTTTAAAAGTGGTAAGCGTTTACCCTACAGAAAATCTGGCGAACGGATCGAGCTTTGTAACAGCAACGTATTTTGTACCGTTTTTTAAAATCATAATTCGACCAAGAGCGTAGTTACTTAGGACTATCAAGTCGTTATCAACTCGCTAAGCTGCGCGTTATTAGCCGTAGAGAAGATTCATGGACTTTGCTGGTTCTTTCAAACTTTCCATTCAACTTCGACGTCAGTAGATTTACATTTTCTAATAACGTTTCTAATGTCATTCAACACCTCTCCAATATAGACGTATTGTTCCAAGGTACAAAGGGATTATGTCTACGTGTAATATAAGATACACTAGGGTGGTTCAAAAATGCAATGCAAAATTTTTTTGCATGCTAGAGGGCAACGACTACCCCCCCCCCCCATTTTATTCTAAATCCGAAAAAAGAAATTCAGTAATTTTAATTTTT
>JAAAKG020154400.1:0-30652 GCA_010014905.2 Druon quercuslanigerum | reverse complement strand
TGCGGAACGACCGTGTTATTGAAAAAAATTGTAGGAGAATTCTAGATCAAACTAAAAATTCAATAACCCCTTCTTTCCACTCCTCCCCCCCCCCCCGAGTGAGTCACGCCTACCCCGAAAGGGAATGGGATTAATAACGTAATTATAATAACAATAATTATTATTATTATTAGACTGCAAACACCTAAAATAAAACTGTAGAGGTTAGGTTATAGACGAGGTTCATAACACAGTTAAAATAAATGCAAATACAGAAACATTTCCATAAAAATTTTTAAATAATAAAGCAAATATAGACTTAGCTGACCCTGTGTGCAACTAGTAGTTTTCTTTTACGAAATGTCGCGAACGAGATAAAATATTCGGCTTTTGGACTCCTTACTTTCCTATCCTTTTCCTCTATAGTTTAAAAGACGAAATCCGTAACTTATTTGCATGAAAATGATGTGAATTTTGGAAAGACGATATCGCGTAGATAAAAAATATATTAAGATGCGGATGAGAACGAGGCAAAATCCTCGTAAGCGCCTGAATAAGGCCCGCGTAGAAACAAAACTAGGGATAAAATGGGAATACATTTAGGATAGGAATGGCTTGAGAACTGGGTAAAAACAAGTATTTTGTGGACCCAGTTAAAAACCGGATAGGAATCGCTTACGAATATTACACATGGTCCGACAGAGCCGATTAGGTGTCTGGTTATATCCCGGAGACAAAAACCGATTATTGCGCAGTATGGGCCGTTTAGAACCCATTTCTAACCGAGTCCTATACGAAATTTCAAGTTAGGCCGTGTTTCCATTAATTTGAAAGATTGGGATTTTATTTTATAATTTAAGTTTCTTTCTTCAAACTGTGTTATAAAATGTAAACATATCAGCAGTACAAACTTGATAAGATAACGCCTATAGGATATATGTCTCATATAATACGAAGGAACACCTAAATTAGTCATTTGTTCTATTTTTAATCAAATTCTTCGTTACTACTTTATTTCGTAGTCTTTCCACTTAAAAAGATGACGCTTTTCCAGGTATTCATCTTATTATTGGCGGTTATCCTCAATTTGATTGGTGAATATAATATTTTATTATCCCTAAGTATTATGAATATAATACTTTAATATATCTATAACTATATGTATATTTTTGAACCCATACGTAAATCAGAATTTGTGCGCTTTAAGTTGCATTCTATCCCAGGCTTTATTTTGATTTGTCCGAAGTAAGTGCAACTGATTTATCCCGGGAGAATCTAGACAAGCATGTTACGAAAAATGGAATTCAAACATTGTTTTTGTAAATAGATCTGCATTATAGTCAACATCATGAGCACAATATTTTGGTTCAGGCACGCAAGAAATGTGCACCTCGAATAAATTAGGTGACGAGTGCGCACTAGAAAAATCACAGAATAATGAAAGAAATTCGAACGAAACATTATTGAACTACTTAAATGAATGAAAAATTGTAAAGTAAGCAATCAGTAAGTACCTACTTACAAGATAAAGCTAGTTTAACTTCTGCGCAGTCCCTTTAAGGAGCGAGTTTTGGAACTCAATTTCTTCAAAAAATGCAAGGAGCGAGTTTTGCTACTAACGTACTCACTTGTTTTGTAACATCCCGGGCAAATAGGCAAGGGTAGTTTGGAACTTTGGAAACAGAGAGACCAGAGTGCTGATTATGTCAGGGCAGTAATGGGAACTGTGTCAATTTCGGTATTTTTAAATGAGAGAGAGATGGTCAGATTGACAATAGATTTATTATAAAGTCATTGAACAGATAAAAAGTTACAAAATATTAACGTACATGTACCTTTTCTCTTAAAAAAGAGCGAGAGAGAGTTGCTTTGTCGATTGGATCTCCGTTGTTATGGTAGGCCAGCGATGAAACCCCACACGGACCTAAGCATCTGCCTAATCTACACTTGAGTTCTTTTCACGAATGTTAACACTGCAGACTTTATTCAAGAATAGACTCAGTTAACGACTACCGAAAGTCTCATTCGACGGGACTTTAGTACTCGACTCGAACATGGTAACTATTTTGAGTTTGAACTTTAAATTACACGAAATTGTGTGAACAGTTTGCGTATATAGTATAACTGCTTGAAAATAAAGACAAATATACAGGGAAGAATCAGGGTTTATGTAGTCCAACGTCTTCATGTTAAACGGTAGATTTACATTTTTGAGCACGTACATGTTTTGGTCAGTTTTGTCAAAATACGTTTTGTAATAACATGTTTTTACTTAGTACGTGCTGCTTTTAGTTAATGAATTAAGTTTTAATTTTCTCGGATGAAGAATATTTATGTCTACTGAGACTGTCCGCGTTCGCTTACATCTTCCTTTTGTTCGACTACGTGTCATTCGATACTCGCGAGTCTCGCTATGGCATACGATGACTAATCACTGCCACTGGCCGCGACGATCAGCGATCGCATATCTCTAATCTTGACCTTTCAGGAGTACGTATATTGCATATTAACGGAACCATAGGTGATAGCTCTAGTCAGATCCTTGTGGTTACAGTGTGTCTGACTACATATCTGTTCTTCCATTAAGTGGTTTATCCATTAATAATGAACTAAAGTATAAAGTTAAAAAATTACTACTTTATCTATAGAAATGTGTGTATTCATACTTCACATGATTGTATTTTGCTTTGTTATGATTTTAAACTATATGAAACATAAATACACTCGTATTGATGATAGTTATAATTATAGTTATTCTGCAATGATAGAATCTGTAATTATAGTTTTAATGATCAAGCATCGGTATTCACTATGTGCTTATCCTTCTTTGGTAACATTGCATTTATCTTGTGGTTTCTATATTATCGACCGTAGCACGGTTACCATAGTTAGGTTTAAACTCAGAGAGAATCGTAATGCACTCGTTTGTAGACTAGTTGTAGGCCTTACACCAAAATTGTAAAATTTTGGGATGCAACAGTTTGCTTGAGGAAACATTTATTTGATACAAATAAAATTTTTTTGGAGTGTTGCTATCGAATTTTAAGATAAAAGAGTTTGGGGTTTATCTGTGAGAAGTTTCCTCGGTTGTCCACATTACGTAAAAACTAATCCTCTATTTTTGGTTGCAGAGCTAAGTTTACAGTTTGAATGTTTGCCCAATGGCGATCCCGTTCCTGTTGTTCCTCGGTCTGGAACATCTTCCATTCTCGATAGGCCTCCTTCTCCGGTAACGACTTCTCCTCCTGCAGAGACTACTCTTCGTACCAGGTCTAGATCTCCTATCAGGCGTCGTTCTTCACTCAAAATTGCGTCAATACTTGCAGACCAGGGACTCATTCGCCTTATTCCGAAAACTAATCCGCTCCGGCAATTCGAAATTCGAAGATACACTTTTCCTAAAAACGAACGCCTTACAATGCGTGCTAAAGGAAGTTATAACTTCAAGCACATACCAACCAATGAACAAAAAGTTTTAACAACATCTACTGGTGACGTTGTGGCTATAATAGAAAAGGATACACATCTTAAAGGAATATTTAATCGCCATGGAAAACGGGCTGGCATAAACGTGGTAAGCGGAGCGGATTTTGAATTGACCCCAGATTTAATCGATGACACTCCATTAGACTCGAATCGCTCATTGAGAAACGATTTTAGAATAATGCATATAAACGATATTCCTCCACAACATTAGGGCAAGAGAATTAACCTATTTCGAACGACGGTTCCAAATGTGGATAACTATTGTTTTTATTATAAATTGATGAAATTATAAAACCGAATTTTTTGATTATTTGGTTAAACTACAAAGCGAGTTTTAATCTTTTTATAAATGTAAGAAATGTCCTAACCTTAAATTGCGTATAATATTCATATATCTTAAAATCATATTTCGTTTTATTTTAAACAAAAAATTGCACAAAATATTGATTATATGTTATATTATCATTAGAGTTCAACTTTAAATCAATTTAAATCTGTTTCATTAAAGCTACACATATTTGAGAAGAGCGAAAAAGTGACCATCTAAGACGATACCGTTGAACTTAATATTTGACTAAAGACAGTTTTGACTAAAAAATTGATTTAGTGGGTCGTAAAAGAAAACTATTATTTTACATTCTTTATTAATCGGTTTAAATTGTGTACTGTGAGAATAAATATTTATTATATATGAAAATATATGATTTGTTATATTTTAATTTCATCACAATATTTTTCATTAAATTATTATTCATTTATAATAAATTTATAAATAATTTATTATTTATTAGTATTTATTGGGACACGTATCTAATGTACTTGATACGGTCGGACTTTTTCGTAAAGGTTGTGCAGTCCCCAAGTGGAATGAACGTTACGACTTTGATTTTTAGCGCCTCTGTAGGACATTATGTGTACTGCACTGGTTTATTTGAAAGATCGAGGTTAGGAGTTTAGACACCTCTTGAAATACTGAAATAAATTAAACTGTAAATAAAACCTAAAAAAGTGAATATTGATAGTGGAAACATTTTGCAAGGTTGAAGGATAAATAGGAAAAATAGGAGTAAGTATAGGATTGATGAAATTAGCGTCTGTAAAAAACTGCGGACAAAAAAAAAACTAAAAAGAAACTAGAAAAACAAGGATTTATATCACATATTATAATATAGCGATACTCTACAGAATAGAATATAATAAACCGTTCTATTATATCTTTATATTACATACCAATGTAAGATACAATCTTCATTTTCTTGTATCTTCTCAACCCTTTTTTGCCCGCAAAATTGCTTCACTCATTTTTCCTCCAAAGATATTTTAAACCCGCTTTTGCTATCAGTCCCTAAATTAAAGCCCTACATTTAAAACAAAGTAAATGTCGCCATCCAACAAAACAGTAACATTGAAAATGTAATTTTTAACACAAATTAGGCTACTGTCAGTTCTCGAGCCATAACAAAAGCACTTCATTTTAATACTCAATCATTACAAATATCACATTTAATTCATGAAATTATATATAAACCGTAATAAAGCGAAGTAACTTTACAACAGAACTTTAGGTTATGTCGTGTTTATGTGCGCTATCCGGCGAAAACAAAAGTAGTTTAAATTATTTCCTGAAGAGGCGCTGAAAATCAGAGAGGGACTTCAACCATACCTTCCATACCTGCAGATGAAAATGAATTCAAAGTTGTTAAGTCAAATTTATCTTCATTGAAAAGTATGAATACTTGAGATAAACTATGAAAGATAGGGTTTATGGAGGCACTTACCGAAAAAGTATGTATGCAGAAACCAATTGCAACGTCCTAAAACGACAAGTATAGGATCTAAAAAGAAAAAAGATTTGCATGATTAAAAGAAACAGGAAAAGGAGAAAAACTAATTTGATAGATATCGCTTCAAAAATTTTATTTACTTTTAAGACTAATTTTATTTATATAAGAACTTTTATTTTTTTACATATATAAAATGAGATTGTGTGTTTTGCAATTGTGTTTAATAAAGTTGACGAAACGAGATATCATTTTATATCAGCGCACTACCAATTTATATTGAAGTTTTCAGGTTTACAGAAAAAATTTTGTGACATAAGGTATACGATTGCGTTAAATACAATTTTTAAAAATGAAAGCATTTATGTCAGTTTCAAAAACTTCCATTTAAACACGTGTAGACATTTCTCCGTTTGGACCTACTACAACAAGGTTTCTGGTCGGATCCCGGCCAGGTTCCGCTTGGGTTTCATCGGCAGGAATCGGCCGGGAACAGACCGGGCTACATTTTTCTCGAAGCACCTGGTTCGAGGCCGTTCGGTACTGGCCGGGCCAACCCTGGTTAAATCCCATGGTCGGAAGCTGGCCGGGCACTGGTCAGGTTAATGTTTTTGTAGAAATTATATATTTTTACCAGCCGTGACATTATCAAAGTCGTAATTATGGATGCTTCTTGAATTATTATTTGCAAAGTACATATTAAAGGTTGATTAAACCAATAACAAAGAAATTAGCTTTTTTAAATTCTTTAAAAAAACGTTTAATTTTTTCGAATGTTTTAACTTATTAAATAAAACTGTTATCGATTCTGCTATATGCAACCTCAGAAATGTCACTATTATGACAATTTTCTCTATTTTCAGACAATGTTTAGTATGTTTACTTTCAAATTTACCACTATGTATTAGAGCGTGGATAGTTATTATTGTAAATTACATAGTACGTACCTGATGGCTACACTGCTAAACATGTTTGGAATTCTACAGTATTTCTATAAAAGTTGTACAATACAAGAGTAAAGTAAAATTACACATATACAGCATTCCAATACATGTATTACAGCCTTTTGTAGGACAGAAATCGGAATTGATGGAATTCAAGCATTTCACGGAATTCACGGAATTTATCAAATTCAAGCATATCATCGAATTCAAGGAATTCGGGGAATTTCCGAAATTGATTAAATTCGTGACGTTCACGGAATTCACGAAATTCGCGGTATACATGGAATTGTTAGGAATTCACGATGGAATTTAAGGAATTTGTGGAATTCAAAGAATTCACTCAAATCATATCATTCACTGAATTTGTGTTATTCAAGGAATTCATAGAATTTATGTGATTCAAGTAATTAATGGAAATAAAGGAATATATGAAATTAATGGAATTCCCGAAATTCAATCAATTCAAAGAATATGCACAATCAAAAGAATTTACGAAAATTCAAGGAATATACGGAATCTAAAAAATTCACGAAATTAATAGAATTTAAGGAATTCATGGATTTCGTAAGAGTCAATAAATTCCGTAATTTCATCAAATTTCATGAGTTTATTGAATTCCATGAATTGCTTCAAATTTCTGAATTCCATGAATTTCAAAAATTCCCTAAATTTCATGAATTCGTCAAATTCCGTCATTTTGTTGAATTCTGTGAATATTTTCTAATTCTGTGAATTTCATGAATTCTGCGAATTCCGTTAATTTCATGAACAAACCACCGGGAGGTTGAAAGAGACAAGCTGATGGAGAAAATCAGTTGTCTCTTTCTGGCACATGAACTCGACATACCGGTCACCATACGGAATTGTGGAACCACTTAAATGGCCAAGGGAAAGGGAACCACAAACGGAGTGGTCACCTCTCACAAACCTACAGTCTAGCGTTTCCTTCTCAAACAAGCATAAGTATTTCCTGTTCCGCCAGAATGGTTGTCTCCCCTTCCCTGCAAGATGGCGATCGCCGACGATCCTGGAGTCAACGATTGGCGGATAACATCGAGCCAAGCGGTGCTGCGTTTTGATTGGTTCAATAGAGATGGACTATCACGCCAACTTACTCACTAGGCTTAACGCGCTTGGACACTCTCGTTCCGGATTTAGATCAAAGCACATCAACGTAAATAATAAATAAATAAAGATCCTAATCATGGAGAAGTCGAAGGGAGTTTGGCGTAAACTATACTATGAAGGGGTAAGCCCATAATTTGTATTCTGGCAGCGAGTTTTGGCGGCCTGTTAGGAATTGTATAAATTAAGATACCACCAAAACGCTCAGCCAGCCTTCTAAGTGCCGTGCCGTCTATTCTTACCGTGTTTTAACCGAATTGTTCAGAATTTTTCGGGTGTTATTGGGGTAGTCTTCCCGAAATTTTAATCTTTAAGTAAATTTTATGTGACCGAATAATTAACGAGGGGTGAGAAGCGAGAAACTTGTCTTCTGAGTTCTCACGCCTTAGCATGGTTGGTTATGTTCGCGAGTGAGAGAATTTCGTCCTTTTTTCTGTTTTAGCGGTATTAAAAAATCTTTATTTTTTTTACTGTGAAGCGTAAGCCGGAAAATTGTTTCGCGTCGTACCTCGTGCTCGGTGCTAATTTGTAGGTCTTAATTTGTGGAAACTGACCATGTTCAATTAAAGATGGTAAGATTGGGGGCTTTACAATTTTATTGCTTCGCGAATGCTCCCTTTTAATACTATATTTCTCCCGTTATTTCGCGCATCTGCTTAGAACCTGATTTTAAGTTAAGTAGATTCGTGTACATGTTAATTTTCTCCGCTGTAATGGCGTCGGTACGCCCTACTTGTAGGTCGCACTTCCGTAACGTTTACTTTTAGGATGTATTAGGATGTGTGTCTGAGTATTTGCAATTCACTTTAGGTTAGGAATAACCCATCTCCCTCAAAGAATTTTTTCTGGGCCAGCGGATTAGCATAAGGTTTAACAGTTTAATTTCTTCTTTTGATTTCTTTGCTATCTCAGGCCTGACGCCAAGATAGCCAGTTATGCCTATATTTAGAATTTAGATTTTCTGTTTTTTTTCAGGTTAGCTTAGGCTAGGAGTTAACCCTCTCCTACGACGAATTTGAGGTAGGCCAATTATAATATTGATTATTAGGCAGAAATTAAATTTGTCACTGGCCAGGAAAATCTACCATAAACTAGAGAAAAGAAAATTCCATTGTGATTAAAAAAATGGTAAGTACCAATTTTGATTAACACTTCTAACGACCTTCCTCCCTATTCACATACTTGTTTGCTGAACATTTATCGCTATTTAAGATGAATTAAACCAGGCAAGGAGACTTAATTTGAAGCTTGGCGAAAAAAAGTATCCATCCGTGCTATGATATTTACATTTAATTATTCGACATCAATTCCTTCAATTACTTATTTGCTGAGTCTAGTCATCTATCTAATTGTATATTCACTGAATAAATATTTATTTAAATTGTAAAACCTAATTTTTTTAAGTAGAGACAGTTTATTTCTGTTGAACATGATAACTATAATTCTAATATTAAAAATTACATTTTAAAGTTTTGTCGCTACGTATATTATAAAGGAAATAATAAAAATTATTTCTAAATTTTGAATAGTGTTTAAAAGAATAATAAGGTTGACTTATTTTGTGTATTTTTCAAACTTAAGATTTATAATCGAGTTTCATTAGTATCATTAGCTTAATACTCATCTCGTCACCAAATCTAGAAAATAAATATATGGTGAGCAGCCATAAAATAAATTTATACGTGAAATGGAAATTTTTGCAGAAATGCAAGATTTGCTGAAATTAAAAAAAAAACCCAAAAAACTAAAGTTCTGTGTTAGGACTAAAACCTTCATTGACAACCTTTACTTCTGAAGGTAAAATATTGATGTTTTCGAAGGATGGTTATAATTAAAACTTAAATCACACGACTGGTCTCGTATTTTCAGACTTACGCTAGATTGTATTGCACAGCTAAACATTTTTTATTATTATTCAGCATTAACGTGGTATCTATTGGTATCCTTCCTTCAGATTTAAAGAGTATGATTTGCTTTTGGCCTGCTTGTACAAATTATAATAAAATATCAATAAATGAACTAAAGAAGCAATGGAATATTAATGAGTTACATTTGTTATCAAATTCTTTATTAATACATTAATCAGTGTTTCCATTGAATGTTTCTCATAGTAATTAAAGCCTCTTGCATTAAACTGTCTTAAAATTTTTACATATGTCAGTAATGCAGCCTTGACGCTTATATTTGATAAGATAACGCCCACAGACTATATGTCTCATATAATACAAAGAAGCACTCGAATATTCATTGGATGCATTGTTAACAAATTCTTTGTTACTAGATTATTCAGTAGTTTCTCTAATTATAAAGTATGAAGCTTGTTCAGACTTTGATCTTATCATCGACGGTTATCCTCAATTTCATCGGTGAATATAATATTTTAATATATCTATAATTTGTATGTGTCTTTTTGAACCTCTACGCAAATCACAACTTTTGCGGTTTAATCTGCATTCTGTTCCAACTTCTATTTTATCTCAGACTTTATTTTAATTTGTCCGCAGTATGTACAACTAAATTTTTATACGGGAAAATCCAGATGTGCGTGTTATAAAGAATGGAATTCAGTCGACGTTCATTTTATTCAAAAAACAATTTTCTGCGGGTTTCTATATAATTTTTAGATGAAAGAGCTTGGGGTTTCTCTGAGTGAAGTTTCCCAGGTTGTCCACTTTACCTAAGAACTAGTCCTCTGTTTTTGGTTTTTATAGTTAAGTTCACATATTAAATGCTTACCTAATGGCGATTCCATTCCTTTTGTTCCTCGTTCCGAACCATCTTCTATTTCCGATAGATCCCATTATATGGACAGATCTTTATGTCCTGCAGAGACTACTTTTCGTGCCGTGTCTAGGTCTCCTGTTATCGAGAATCTTTCTTCACTCAAACTTGGTTCATAACTCGCAGACCTAGAACTCTTTCGGCTTACTCCCAAAACTTATCCGCTCCGGCCTTTCGAAATTCGAAGATACACTTTTCCAAAATACAAACACCTTACAATGCGCACAATATGACGTAATAACTTTGGGTACATTCCAACCGATGAACAAAAAGTTTTAACTACCTCTGCTGTTGTCGTTGTTGGAATAATAGAAAGGAATATATATCGGAGAGGAATATTTAATCAAGATGGAAAACGGGCCGGCATAAACATGGAAAGTAGCGCGGAATTTGAACTGACCCCAGAGTTATTCGATAATAACTTATTAGACACCCATCGCTCATTTAAAAATAATTTTAGAGTAATTCATGTAAACGATATTCCTCCACAAGATTAGGGAAAGAGAACACAGAAAAACGTCGATTCTCAAAAGTACACTTCTTCGGTGTTGTTTTTAGTTACAAAAAAATTAAGACACTGGAGCATGAGAATGCATTCTGTGGATTATTTAGTTAAACTAAAAAGGGAACATTTATTTTCTTTTAGAATCATATTTTCTTTTATTTTAAGCAAAAAATTGTGCAATCATTTTGATTGTATGTTGCTTTATCGTTAGAATTAAGAAGGGGAAAATTTTTTGAAGTCATCAAGGCTCGGGCCCAATAATGGATTACCAATTATGTAACTGGTAAACAAGTAGTATACCTATGAAAGTTCTGGAAAACCTCAGTCGGTAAGATAGTAAATATCAGTTACGTACGGTCGGCAACCAATATGCCAGGAAAGTAGGTCATTATTAGAGAAGTATATTATTATTATCTATTAGTGACAATAATTTTTTGGAAGCCTCCTTCTCTATCGAATATTCCAATATAATTACCTAAATCCATATGGTTTCGCAAAACTCTCAGATGGTGACGCCGTACGGAGTTATAAATACGTGTTGGGCGGAAACGGACCTCAGTTGATTCACATTCTCTAATGTTCTTCTTTTCAAAAACAACTAACAGTGTCAGTGAGCGGTCGCTGTTGGCGCGCTTTTCAAACCGTGTACAATTAACAATTATTGAAATATAAATAGAAAATTATTATAAATTGCACATTAATATCTTAAATTACATTATTCGCAATGTAAGATTAAAAGAGAATAACATTGCGTATATTTGATCAATAATAGCATAATTTCTTTAAATTCAAAAGCTGAATTTATATTTCATTAAACAAGGTTTTTGCATTTTTTACCGTCCTTAAATCACAAGTTACGTTATTTCTGCTATTTATCTGCCATTTATAAAAATTATTTATTTTAATTTTAAAAATTGTGAATTATACCCGATTTTAATCACGCGCCAACCGCGACCAATGAGGGCCGCTTCGCCAGACAAGCGCAGTAGATATTAGCTCAAAATGACAAAGTTGGGATCACTATTCACTTCCCCCAACTCGAGTATGCCATCTGGCGGCCATTCCGAGCGGCTGTCGAGAGGTGAAGCTTAAAAACTACTGCAGTCAGCTGATGGCTGCTTTGTCTTATCACTGCTGATTTTAACTATAACTAAAAAATTTCACAACGCGAAAAATGTGTTCATTTGCCAATTTTAAAAATATTCGGAAGGCTGGTCTCCCGTTTCACTTATTTCCTAAAGTTGAAAAGATCAGACGAAAATACCAATTGCCGTCAGACCGGTATTCGAGTTGTGGGAAGCGAATTGTTATGACGCACATACCTGCGACCACCCAGCTTACTACTACCCACATTTGCGGTGCTTTTATCATCATCCCCATCACGGCTACTGTGAGCGTTTTTCATTTAGCTATCAAAACCTGAACCGTCCTGCTGTGGAACTTTTGGGTGCTGTGAATCTCTTTATGATTAAAAAACTAACGATGTTACATATTGTATGTATTGCCGTCGCTTAAAAATTGTTTTTGTTTTTCTGGAATGCAGAGTGAATATTTGGAAAAGTTTTCGGGAGATGTCGAGACTCGATATATCCAAAAATTGGACAAAACCGAAAACTTTGATCTGTTTGCTCTTAGAGATACTGATTTTAGTGAACACGTAAGCTCAGTGCCCTCGGTGACAATAGTCGATATAGTGTCATATTTTATTTAATCTCACAGTTTTTAAACTGCAAAACACGTGAAAGCATATAAAAGTTTGGAAGCTTATAAGCTGTTTTTTGTGGTGAAAGTAGAATACAAGCAGTTCAATGATACTGTTCTGCTTCTGAATTTAATGTGAAAAAGTAGTATTTTTTCCAAAGTCTATAGAAAAGTATTTTTTCATGAGAAATACCGAGATTGTACGTCCCAAAAAACTGCACGAAAATTAAAGATTTTTCTTCATACAAAAAAGCAAAACATACCACTTAATTAAAAGAAATCTCTACCGTATGCTAACAAATTTTTCATTTTCCCTGGCCAAGAAGATTCATTTTCTACTAAATAAGGCAATTTTTTTTAACAAAAGAGACGAATTTTTAACCAAAAAGAGATACAATTCGAACCCAAAGTGAAAAAGTTATATGTACAGTTAGATATTAAATTTTAATAAATTATTACTATTAATTTGTTTTCGAACCTTTTATCATTTTTTGTCAAATTTTTCATTTTTATGTATAATATCATTTTTATAGTGAAAGCCAGAACTAAGCGTCCTACGAAAAAGTGATTCATACAAAATTATAGATGTGTTTTAGATGCAACATTTTTGTTAAATATACCTTTTTATAACTTGTGTTGTTTTTCTAAAAAATTCATTTTTTTTATTTTTAATGTATTTTATCACTAATAAAATAACAACTATGCGTTCTATAAAGAAGTAATTATTAAAAAATTTGGAGAACTTTTTTTAGATCATAATTTTTAATTCATTTTTTAATTCATCTTTTTTCTTCTCTTGCATAGTTTGACCACAAAATGGAATTTCTGATATTTCATTATATTTTGTGCGATCAAAATTTGAATGTTTAATTTTTCAAGAAAACACAAAGTTGTTAACTTAATCGTGTAGGAATTTTAATAAGTAACGTTTTTCTTATCTTGACTTTTCATATCATGCGTTTTTTGGCTTGAAATTTTTTTTCCGATTGATTTGTTTAATTATGTAAATGCTATAACTCTGATAATGTTCTTTTTCTCAAAAAAAGTCATTAGAATATATTTTTTAGCTTTCTGAGTACTACGAATAGCCAAATGAAAAAAAATTTATTTCGAAAAAATGTTCCCACAAATTTTGAAACTGCTCTAGCTTTTTGAATTTTTATCTAAAATGGCTGGTTATCGAGCAGACAGGCACACAAAATATGAGAATTTAAAAAGTTGCTATAACGAATTTTTTAATTGTTCGTGCTTTTATTATTAGCAAATAAAAATCTAGAGACGAGAACGCTCGCTTTGTGGGCGTGCTACTAAAAATTATAATAAAATGTCAATAACTAACTAAGGATGCACTAGAATATTCATGAGCTACATTGTTCATCAAATTCTTCATTAATACATAATTCACTGAAACTTCGGTGTGCGCAGATATTGCCCTCTCAATGATCGTGTCTAACTTGAAACGATTAAATTTTATTATTTAAACGATCAAATATCATTATTTGAAATTTGATTATTTAAATGATAAAATTTGATTATTTGAACGACAAAATTTGATTAATCCCAGTTAGACGTATACAGTTACGAGTGCATCATGTTTTCATGTCGATAGATGAGACACTTCCTACCGTGCATGTCTTCCGTGCAAAGACGTATTCTTCCTGCCTGTAAAAATCTAGCTTTGCCAGAAAAACTGAACTGAAAGTATTTCAAACAGATCCAAAACTTAAAAATCTCATCCTTTTAGAAGGTCGGAGACATTAACAAGCTCGAAATTTTTCTGAAAATAGCATAGGGAGTAAGAGGAGCCACTCAATTTTCTCGTAGGCTATCACTTCTTTTGCATACTTTGTATCAATATCAGGAAGAACGTTACCAAACTTATTATTTTTTTAAATTGCGCTTAATGTTGCATAAATTTGGAAAAACGAAAGTAAAAGCTTTAAGACCTGTATTCTGCTAAAAATATTTCCTAAATATAGCAACCAAACTGTTAGCTAATACGGATAAAATAATCACTGTCTGTGTTTCATGAGATTTAGCCAAATATTATTTGGAAATAATGTTTTATGCTCTTTAATATTGATTGGGTGTAAAAAATATTCTGGGAATATTCGAATCGAAATTACCAACTAGTTTTCCTCAGTCAGAAAACTATGTATTAGAATCAAACTTATTATTTCTTTAACATATGATCAAACAAACATTTAATTGATTGAACCAAATATATTTTTTTCAATTGAGAAAAAATTTATTTGATTCAGAAAATTTTCTGAGTGTTTCCACCCATTAAAAAAGAGCGTTTGGAATTTCTCGGTGAGAAGTTTCCCAGGTTTTTTACTATATGAAACATTTAATCCTCTATTTGTTGCAGAGATCAGTTCACAGTTTGAATGTTTACCAAATGGCGACCCCATTCCTTTTGTTCCTCGGTCTAGAACATCATCCATTCTCGATAGGCCTCTTTCGCCGGTCAGGTTAGCTCCACCTGCAGAGAGTACTCTTCGTGTCAAGTCTCGGTCTTCTCCTATAAGGCCTCTTTCTTCACTCAAACTTGCATCTCCACTTGCAGAACGAGGACTTCTGCGGCTCATTCCGATCACGGATCCGTTACGGCGATTTGAAATTCGCAGATACTCTTTTCCTGACAACAAAAACCTTTACATGCGCGCAATAGGCTATAAAACATATAGGTGCATGCCAACCAATGAACAAAAAGTTTTAACAACATCTACTGGTGACGCTGTTGCAATAATAGAAAAAAATAAATATCTTAATGGAATATTCAATCGAAATCGAAAACGGGTGGGTGTAAACATGAAAAGCGGCGCGGTTTTTGAATTGACCCCAGAATTAGTCACTAATACTCCATTAAGCAGCCGTAACTCAATTGGAAAGAATTTTATAATAATGCATGTCAACGAAATTTCCCCAGAACATTAAGACAAGAGAACCTATTTGGGATTAGGGTTTGAAATGCGAATTTAATATTGTTTTTACCATAAATTGATTAAATTATAAAACAGAATTTTGTAAGGGACAAACCCTCTAATATTCCAGTGAGTATTTGTTTTTTAAATATGAGACTCTCGCGAAGTGTCCATACATGCATGCATTTTTTTAGAAGCATCATATTTTCCCTTATTTTAAGGAATAAAAAAATAATTTCATTAAATGTTCCTCCATTATTGTAGTTCCTAATTTGGAGAAAATTTGGTAAAAAATGTGTAACTTGTTGTTAAAATTCATAACCAGCAAAACTTTTCTTAGTTTAAAACATTTAGTTTTCAATTAAAATATACGTAAATAATAATTTTAGAACAAATATTTGTTTTAAAAAGTAAATCTAACTTACCTCTAGCCTCCCACTACAAAACTCTAGTGGAGCGTAGGAGCCGATGACGGGGCGCGGTCTATAAAACGGGCACCATCCTCAAGTATCTTATAATATTCTGCCTACTTGGGTTTAAAAACCCAAGTTCTCATAATATTATTAAGAGAAGAGATCTCTGAAGTAGGCTAAGTGTCACTCTCAGAGTTAATACTTTGAAATATTGTCTTTAACAAAATTCCTAAACTAACCGAAGAGTAAGGCATGGTATTCCCCTTAACCTTGGTCAAGTTAGTTATATTTTGAAAATTAAACTTGACTAAGAAAGCTCCTAAATCTTAATGCAGGCTTTGAGAATATTTCACGAAGGATGAGTTAATAGAAATTCCTTTCATTAAACGAATAAAGTGACAGCCCTTTATAACTGGATAGATCGAGATATAATTTGTGAGAGTTTATACTTTTCTTACCTTCCCTCTGTCCTAAACCCTACAAACAGGCAGGTGTGCACCTTTAGTACGAGAGCGACTCGACTCAGGCAATTTTCCGATCAGTTACTCTAAAAGGCAAGTGACCTTTGAAAATAAAATAAAGTATCTTTAAAAGTAATCGATTTCTCTGCGTTTTGCGAGTAAGCTAAAGTTTCTTTTACATTGAAATAAAATATTATATTCACAGTTTAAAAATAGAGATAAATTTTATGCGAAGCTGCAGCTCAGCCCCAACCAAAGAGTTGTACTTTTATGCGTTTTCATTTTAACTCATTTTATTGAATAAATTTAATAAGTATAAAAACAAAAATCTCGTTTTTCCTGCTTGTGGAACCACAAATTTATTAAAAATAATTGTAACAATTAATAATTGTTACTGAAGTTACCTGTGACTAAAAACCAGAAGTTACATTTGGCGCACCAACGTGTGGAGCATGAGAGTCGAAAAAAAGAATTAAATTTATCTTTTAAAAATGGTTGGAAATAAATTAATAAAAGATTTATTTAAAGGTAAAGCAAAAAGAGTATATCTGCCATCGCCAACGAGTCAGAAAAGTGTTCCAAAAGGCATAGCAGAACTCGACAATTAAAAATGAAAAGTGAAAGTGTCAGTGAATCATCCACAGTTTTCTACAAACAATATATAATAATAAGTGAAGGTAGTGGACTAATTTCGGCTACAACCGATACTAAAATCTTTTTAGATGAAAATGACGAAAACGTGACTTTTGACAGTGGATCTAGGTTTGCATTTTCAGGACGTTGCACGGCTTTTAGAATGTGGAAACTTCGTATCATTTAAAGAAGTGAAACATAATAAAATTAAAATGATCTAAAATGGTCCGAACAAATCCACGCTCGCCATTATGGGTCGCAATAAATCGACGCTAGGCACTAGGAACAACAATCTACAGCGAGAAATCAAGCCCTTGAAACCAGAATAAATTCTTGGGAATAAAATATCGGCCGTTAGATTAAAGCGACAGTAAACGTCACCGAGAGCACAGAAGAGAGGGAGGATCACATGCAAGCACAAATCAACCGGCTAGACCTGCTCACGGGCGGGTAGCCGAATGCATTACAGCTAACCTGGAGAAAAGGACGAAGAGCCTGCGACGTAGAATATCTGATCGAAAAATCTCTGTCAGCATCGCAATTGGTGGTTAATAATTAAAGATGACATCACCGACCTTGAATCCTACATAACTAAATTTTTACTCGCACAGTACAACCATGTGGCGCGCACTTAACGCCAGCAGCGGTCCTTCTTGAATAGGGGGTGGCCACGCAGGAAGTTACGGCAACACGACACCAGAGCCATCTACTATCTTGGCCGCGCCAATGCATGGACCCAGGGGGACAACGCACATCCTGGGAAAACAAATCATGGCGTCAACAACAACAACAACAACAACAACAACAACCGACCAACTCAGCCCGATATAGAGTTCAAAATATTGAAATGGAAACTTCAAAAGAAATTGAGGAAAATATCGAATCCTTAGAAGAAAAAAATATAGAGACGGGAAATGAACAGGCGCCACGTCACACAGTGGTCTACAATTGGGTTTTCGCGGTCAAATTCGTCCAGAGGTAGTATTTTTCACCTGATTTTAAGTTTTTTTTAATGCTCAATTTTAAATTAACGGAAAACGTAAGGAAAGCGATTTTTCCTTTTTTGTCTAAAGAAATAGTTGTGTTAATAAATATGACGGTAAAAAAAAGGAAACTTCAAAATAATATTTTCTATTGAAGTGCAAACAACGAAACTATACTCTAAATCATCAAAAATCCATTTATAAATATTTACTAAATGTAAATAGATTGTTTTATAAACAAAAAATTCGTTGTTAACAATGATATAAACAAATTCTCCGGACATACATTTTTTATTCGAAATTTTTATTCTTAATTATACGTTACTAATAAAGTTTCAGGGATACTAAATTGTTATAAATGTGACAAAAAACTGATTTTTTGATAAACACTAACTGAGAATTGCTGAAGGTTTTACTTATTTTACTCTTCTCACATTAAAAGCAAAGACACATTTCACTTATTAGATAGAGATTCAGCTCTGTGATGTAATTTTTTAGCGGTCTTCTTCCTCAGATGATCTTTTCCGAGGTGTATCATGAGTGGATCAGAAGTGGCCCACAAATAATGGGCGAGACCCAAATTTGTAGCTGTTCTCAAGCATTTTCGATTACGGTATTCTTTGCAAGATTTAATATTCTTATGTCATGCTTCCTGAGCTTCTTCTGAAGGTTTCCCGATGGGCAGTATGGAAGCTTCTATTATTTTGCTCCGCGAATCAAACCCATATGTACTGAGGCTGGTATGTAAAACTGTGGTTACATACTGACGGAAATGTCAGCTGTTGCGAAAGCGAGTTCCTCGAATTTCGAAGGTTCCAGTTCTTCACCAGATGCTAATGCCTGAAGGATTATGTACAAATTTTCTGTGAAATCTTGATTAACACCTGTGATTTCGCTGAGCTCTTCGAAGTTTTGAAAGAATGTCCTCGAAGTTTTGGCGCCATTGGATGTACTAGATCCTCGTTTCAGAACATCTACAATTATCCCCAACTCCGCTCGTAACTCTTTTTGAAATTTGGCCTTTCTTTCTTAGACTCGTGTCTTATTTATCCCCTTAGCTGCCTATTCTTTAAAAGATAATCTATACGCGATGTGCAAAATGTACTCTTAGGATCGAATCCATGCGTGCAGGGTTGACAATCCGAATTCAAAAACACTAACATCTTCTGATTGGGATTTTACCTTCTTAAAATCATTCATCTTTTTCGGACTTGCTTTGCAGAATGATCCAACAGATCCTGTGGAGTTACATAGACGCTTTTCTCATCTACCGTAATTTCAGTCTTTTTTGGGTAGCCGTTTTCTTTGGCAGCTAAAATCTCTTGGTAATTAGGGTAAATATCCGCATTGTGAGTCCTACCAGTTCTGCGTATTGTTTCATACTGAGATCTGGAGAACTAAGAATCCAGCATTTGTGCTAGAGCTTCATCCCTCGTAAGTGGTATAGGGTGATTACCAAAACATTATAACTGCGACTGACCCTACTGATCATGATCTGAGAATGCGATATTTGAATTCGATCCACAACTTTGTCTGCTCTCCGTTTCTTTGTTCGAATACAGCAATCCTCAAATTTTTTACACTCTTTTGAGCATACTTTATACCATAAAAAAATGTATGTGGAATTTTCAAAATCTGAATTTAACCAAGATTCGTTTTTCTTCAAAAATTGTTCATTCGTTTGCAAAGTTGACCTCCATCTCGTTTTGAAATTCGGTAATAACCATCAAGTTAATTTTAAGTTTAAGTATTCGAGGTCTTTTTTTCTCAAATTGCACATACTTTTGACAAAATCGGATACTAAGATTTGCGGATCCACGTCCTTATTCTCAATTAGTAGCTTGAATAATTCTTCGTTTTTTAAAGACATGTTCAACATTGCACAAAGAAAAAAAACTTAAAGAATACGCATACGTATTAACTTTTCAGAGTGTTTTGTTTCACGGTGCTTTATTGTTTTTCCTCGTTTCGCTTCGCTCGGACAACAACTTTCACAGTGTTTGGCTTTTGAGGGTGTTTTGTTTCACGAAGCTTTTTTTCATATCGGTCGCTTCGCTTTTCTCGGGCATGGGCAGCAAACTTCACACTCATTAAATCGTTTGTTAATCGGTTAAGAAAATAAAACATTTTTATTATTACTTATAACAATTAAAATATTTATGTACACAAAATTTGTGTTGATTTTTAATAATTGGCAAAATCCTTCAGCAATCCACAGTGAGTGTTTATAAAAAAATCAGTTTTTCTTCAGAGAAATTGCTAATATATTGCTTTCAATAATGTATTTTGGGCATAACAATATCAGTAAACAATTAAAAGGTAACATTTATATCAATTTATTATCACTGAATCTTTACTAGTACTGTATGATTTTGCGCTGATAAAAAAGGAAAAACCACATATTTGTATATAAAATTGATTTAAAACAAATTTTTGTTCATTAAACAAATAATTTACATTTGGTGAATGTTTATGGATGCATTTTCGACGATTTAGAGTATAGTTTCGTTGTTTGCACTTCAATAAAAAATAATAATTTGAAATTACCTTTTTTCCGCTATATTTATTAACACAGCAATTTGTTTTTTGAAGAATTCCACACTGCAAATGAAGAGCGATTTGCACAATACCCACGTTTGCTCCTAGCAGGAGTAGCTGTGGCAAGAGTCATTAGGGGAAAGACTATAAGACTCAGCCGACAAATGTTTGCCGATGTACAGTTACAGAAACATTGGTACAATTTTCTTTCTTGGTTGTACTAGAACTTTTTAGTACGTGCATTATTGGAATAGATCTTCTCAATGAGCACAAGATGCAAATTGATCTAGAAAACCAAGAACAAAGCGAGGAGTCAGAGGGGTAATGCAATCTCAGCAACGTAGAATCTACCATAGAGATTGTAAAAGAAACGACGAAAGATGGGAACGCCGAAAACTTATCTAAAAAAGCGCCACTTCCTGTAGAGATTCAATGGAAGGAAATAACCAGCAAATTAATGAAAATTCTGCTTTAAACATAGGGCAGAGAGAAATTCGGAGAAATTCTTTGGAAATTTCGCAGAGTATTTCGTCGCGAGCCCGGTCTTTTCACCAAGTACGAATAGGAGTTAACAGTGCGAGAGTGGCACCCTTTGTAGGCCGTAGCTATCCTATTCCAATGTTTCATCATGAAAAAGTCGATGGGGAAATGCAGCGAATGACGAGCATAGGAATCATTCAGCGATCGAGCAGCCCGTATATTAATCCGATAGTATCAGTAATAAAAAAAGATGGCACTATAAGATTATGCCTCGATGCAAGAAAGCTAAATGAAATTTTAATCGAAGACTGGTTATTTTTAAATATCTTGACAAATGCACTTTGGGACCTTTAATTTTACTCTTAATAAGTTTTTGTTTCTGAATGGAAATGTATCGATTTTTTCCCCTCTTAATATCAACTCATGCGGATTTGGTCGGTCGAAAATTTAATGTTTCCTTGTCAGAAAACTGGTATCAAGGATACACGTTGGTACCAATCCTGGAAGGACAATAAACCAGAAACGTAAAGCTTGATTATTAACGACTAAAAGAAAAGAAACCTTTTTCACGACTTGTGGTTTTCAATTTGAATTGAATTCAATTTCGCTTTTAACTAATCTTAAGCCCTTTATCTTGAAATAATTACTGACCTAAAATTCCCTAGAGATATAATTGTCTCCTAATCCAGGGTCGATTCTAGCGTCAATTCTTAGTGAGTTCATTTTGATGATCAATTATGGATTGCGTTCGTTTTATTCGGACAAAATTATATATGGGATCCCAGAAGCGAGAACAGAATGTCCACAATCTGTGACGTAATTATGGATTCCAGTCCATCGGGCATCTCATGATTTAGAATTTTTTTTGGTGATTTTATGAATAGTATCTCGCATTCCAATTCCTTATGTGATTAAGTAATCTCCTTCCAAGTCCTTCTCTTTTTATCTCATACGAGTTAACATTAGCCCTTCATGGGTTAGAGAGTACAGCAATTATGCTTCCTTAAGATCTTAGCTCATAAAATTCTACCTTCTAATGCTTGTGGTTATTAGTAGAGAATTTATGATACCATTTAGGGGATTTTACTGATCCCTTAAAATTGAAATTCTCCACTTTGCGTCAGGATAGTCGATATAAGCTCTTTTTCAATTCGGGTAGAGCCTCATTGATTAATTCCCCGTAACGAGTCGGGTTAAAAAACAATGACTCCCTGGTGGCTAAGAGCGATGCATGGACTATCGTTCACAGAGGAAATAGTACTACTTTTAAAACTTATAAAAAGGGTACTATTTGGAACTGGAATCAAGAAGCTCCGGAGAGTTTTACAAAAATAAAAGAGTTGTTTGGAACAGAAATCTTGCTTTATTTTCCAGATCGTAAAAAAGAATTTTTCTCAAGACAGGCGCAAGCAACTATGCGCTAATAACCGTCTGGCGATTAGAACACTAAAATTTTTTGAATGATCCTATTTCATGACTAAAAAGGAACTGCTGATCAGCTGGCTATCACATTCTTAAAGACTTGTAAATTTATGAATGCTCGACTTACAAGATTTTTTTGGACCTACTCTGTCGGCTTGCGGGATCGATTCCCGCCTCGCACTCTGGAAGAGCCTCGGTGGCCATGCGGTGAACACTAGCCTAGCAAGGGAGTTGTTCATCTCCGGAGAGTCGTGGGACCGGTACCTCTAGAGAAAAAGGTTCTATAATTACTTTAGGCTGTTGCTCTTGGTGGTTCGAAACCCACCTTAAACTGCAGGTCCCCCTCCCACCACCAAGTAAGTGTGTGGGAGGTGTTTTAAGGAATAGAAAGATGGTGCAAGAAAAATGTAAACCCTTAGGGGACACATTAGAAGCTTCCATGAATACCGCATTTATGTGCCGACAAACTCAATAAAAAGTTCAATTAAAGAATGCCATATATGATATGGACACCCTGGAGCAAGTATCTTATAATATTCTACCTACTTGGGTTTAAAATCTCAAGTTCTCATAACATTATTTAGAGAAAAGATACCTGAATCAGGAAGCGATTATACCTCGTGTACTTGGTTCCAAGATCACTCTTTTTTAAGTCTGATTTGCTAGTTCTGCGGAACACTTTATTCTTTCTCCGGGATAGGACTGGCGCCACTCAGAGCGAATACTTTGAAATATTGTCTTTAACAAATTTCCTCAACTAACCGAAGAGCAAGGCATGGTATACCATTCAACTACGGTCAAGTAAGTTAGATTTTTAAAATTAAACTTGTTTTAAGAATCTTAAGTTCTTATGGGTAGACGGGAGTATAAATCTCTAAATATGGCTAAGAAAGCTCCTAAATCTTAATGCAGGCTTTGAGAATATTTTACGAAGACTGAGTTAGTAGAAATTCCTTTCAATAAAGGAATAAAGAGGCAGCCGTCTAAAACTGCATTGATCCAGATTTAATTTTCTAGAGTTTATACTTTTCTTACCTTCCCTCTGTCCTAAACCTTACAAACAGGCAGGCGTGCACGTGTAGTACGAGAGCGACTCGACTCAGGCTATTTTTCGATCCGTGCGAATATACAGAAGCGACGCGGTGTCACCTCTTGCACTGCGTGAGGTCACCATCGTAAATAAAAGGTGTTAATCCCTTCATTGAGTGCCGTCGTGCCTCCTCATTGTATTACGGTCATTGACTAAATTAAGATTGCGTATTTAGAAAAACCATTTTTCAAGAAGGGACTTCTTGCAAAGACACCCAGACAATCACAAGTTCATTAAATTCTAAAAGGCAAATGACCTTTGAAAATAAAATAAAGAATCTTTGAGAAAGAACGATTTCTCTCCGTTTGGCGAGCATGCTAAGGTTTCTTTTACATTTAAATAAAATATATATTGCGTATGTGTAGTTTGAGTTCGTCGGAGGAGTGGCTAGAAGTTTTATAATATATATCTTGTTTACCTTTGATGGCTAAGCGTAATAACGCACTAATGATTTATGTTTAGTAACTGTCAAGTCAGCAATTCAAGGGTTCCAATCCTCAGAGTTGTGCGAATTTGTAAATAAATACAGGGTGGACACGCTGAGGCTTACTTAAAAGTATGCAACCCGGCACACACGCTCATAAGACTAGCATTAATTAAAACTTTCAGGAACTTTTCGTAGGAATATTGACTTTTTACAACAAATATATGCCCTAAAAACTATTTTTAATGTATATTTAAATTAAAAACTGAACGTTTCAAAACATGGAAACTTTTATTAGTTATGAATTTTAATCGCAAGTTACACATTTGTTTTTCAAATAACAAACTTTGATGATAAAAGAACATTTAACCAATACATTTATAGAATTTTTTGCTTAAAATAAGAGAAAATACTATTCTAAAAACAACGTGAACGTTGTATACAGTATGAGATTATGACTTCTGCGTTTTTCAACTACCTTAAGTTCATAAAAACCTTTTTGATGTTCACATTTAAGTTTAGCTAAACAATCCAAAAAAATCGACTTTATAATTTAATCAATTTCGTCGACATTTATCAGTATAAAATTTTTTGCAATAGAGTTACGAGTGCTTAATGGAGTATCAGCGACTAATTCTGGGTTCAATTCAAAAACCGCGCCGCTGTTCATATTTATACCCACTCGTTTTCGATATTGATTAAATATTCCATTAAGATATTTATTCTTTTCTATTATTGCAACAACTTCACCTGTAGATGTTGCTAAAACTTTGTATTCATTGGTTGACATGCCCCGAAGTGTATTTCCTACTCCGCGCATGTAAAGGTTTTCGTTGTCAGAGAAAGAGTATCTTCGAATTTTAAATTGCCGGAGCGGATTACTTTTAGGAACAAGCCGAAGAAATTCTGGGTCTGCAAGTTTAGATCCAACTTTGAGTGAACGAAATTGTTTTCTAGGAGATCTAGACCTGACACGAGAAGGAGGCTCTGCACGAGGAGAAGACGTGTCCGAACGATGAGGTCTATCGGGAATGGAAGATGTTCCAGACCTAGGAACACTAGAAATGGGGTCCCCATTAGGCAAACATTCAAACTGTGCACTTATCTCTGCAAAACAAAAAAAAGAGGATTACATTTTTCGTAAAGTAGATAACCTAGGAAACTTCTTACAGAGAAATACTAAGCTCTTTTATTTTTAAATTGGATAGAAACAGTCAAAAAAATTTGGCCTGGGCCTACCATAGATGAGCTGTACTGCACGTTTCATTTTGGCGAAAGCAAAGAATAGTATATTGTGTTACGAGAGAGCAATGTCCCCTCTGACAGCGGACGAGGCTGGCATAGGGTTGCTGTCGAGTGACACACGATGCATTATGCAAAAGAGGACAATTTCTGCATCTTTCTGTCGACAGTTCGGTGGTGTAATGCTGTATTTACCTGTGGACGGCAATCTCCGAAAATCGTACGTCAGTGAGTGGACAAGTGTGGTTCAAAACAATCAAAAGCGCAGGCCTCCCGAAAAAGGGTCGGAATAAAATTTCGATTACCCTAGCACTCGGTGAGCCAATCAAGACAGGGTCAATGCGATGGACCCGCAAAACCTCAAACCTAGAAAAGAGGGGAGGGAATCTCTGAGCATCTCTGGATGGATAGTGAGTTGAGGCAAGGGTGCCAGCTTAGCCCAACGCTTTTTGCTATTTTAATCGCAGATATGGAAAGTAAGCTAGCTGCCGGAGTGGTAGGAGAAGTTAGGGTAGGAGTAGTAAGGATATGATCTCTCACATATGCAGATGACATAGGGCTGCTAGCAAAGAGCGAAGATGCTTTAAAGGAGATGATGAACAGTTCGAGAAGACACTTGGACAAAAATAGTTTAGAGTTAAATGCGGATAAGTCGAAGGTTATGGTGTTCAGAAAAGGAGGTGGAGAGATAAGGGAGGGGAGTGGAAGTGTAAGGGAAAAGTGGTACAGGAGGTGACAGAGTTTGTGTACCTGGGCTTCCTGTTTTGGAGGAATGGGGGAGTGAATGGTCATATAGTGTGATGAGGCAGGTAAGCGGGCTGCGAAAAAGGTTGTTGGTAGATCATTTTGTAGGGATATTAATATCGTTTGATTCGCTCGTGATAAGTGACTTATTTTACGGAGTGGAGGTGTGGGGGTGAAAGGTAACTGAGGAGGTAAGTAAGATACAGGAGAGGTATTTAAAGTGGACACTAAGGTTAGCAAGGAATACGCCGAACTATATTGTCAGGAGGGAGACAGGCAGAACGAGTTTAGGGATTATAACGGGGAGCAGAGTATGTAAATATGAGGAGAATTTTCTAGAAGTGGGGGAGAAGTAAGCTGGTTAGGGAGTATTGGTGGGAGAAAGAGAACAGACGTAGGGGTGGGAGGATGGAGATGCATTAGGCCAGGTATTTTAGAACGAATGGATTGCGGGTGTTTGTAATGAGAAGGATGCATTAGAGAGGAAGGAGAGTATATCAGCTGGTTACAAGAAACAGCATGGAGACAGAGAAGGAATCAGAGGACAAGAGAATGAGAGAATCCAAGTTTAACGGGAACTATATGTGAATTATGCCAAGGAAGAGAGCGCAATATTTGTGTGAGAAAGGAAAGCAAGAAAGTCAGGAACTTATAGCGAGAATGAGATGTGGATGTATGGAGGGTTATAATACGTTCTGGTTTTCTGCAGAGAAGAGGATGTGTGAATTGTGCGTAATAGAGGATGCAAAAGTGGAGCACTGGATGGAGGAGTGTGAAGAGGTGGAAAGGAATGGAATAGGCATGGATATATTGTTACATGAAAGGGGGAACAAAAGGGCAGTTGCATGGGTGAAGGGGGTGACTGAGGAAGAGGATCGGAGAAAGAAAGACTGTATAGAGGAGAGGAAGTAAATGTAAGAAAATTGAACATATTGTAAATAGTAGATAAGAATTAGGGATTACCCGCAGAGACAATGCGAGACAATGCGAGACAAAGCGAGAACGTTGTAAGGAAATTCTGTAAAAATGGAAGTGTAAGCCAGTCAATTTTTTGAGGCCAGCAGGTTAAAATATAAACGTTTATCTTATCTTATCTTAACTTTAAGTAGATGGATCGACTCAGGGAAGACCGACTGGAGTTATATGATACCAGTATAGTCCCTGAGCGATTAGGTTACATGGAGCGACTAGATGTGGAGCACCGAATCAACCACTGACAGAATAAGCCAGCAACAGATACAGAGATGCGACACTGAGACCAACCGCGGGATAGCATTCAATAAAGCAAGAACGAAGTTTTAGGACGAAGATGAACATCAACATCCAGGTTTCTCTCAATGAATGCCCACTTATTTCCAGGTGGTCCAGATGGACCAGCTGGTAACAATACCTTCTGATGGAAGAAGTTTCCTGTTTTTGGTCATTTTGATTCGAATATTCCCAGAATATACCATACAATTCCATTTTGGCAGAAATTTAAATTTCATTCTTGTTTCGTTCTTCATGCTTGAAAAATATAGCAAACAAACTGTTAGCTAAAATATATAAAATCATCGCTGTCTGTGGTTCATTAGATTTAGTCAAACCACGCGCGCTGCGCGCGTATGTGTGACTCGAGTTTGTCTGATGAGTGATAAGAAGTTTCATAAAACCTATATTGTTCGGGCACGATCGCTGCGCGTGTTTACGCAATGTTGGTTTATGTTTCGAAATTGATGAATCAGCAGTCTTTCGAAGGTTCGAATCCTCTGTGTTGCTAATTTGTAAATAAATATAAATTAAATCGCACAAATAAAGTGTTTCCTTTTTATATTTAGCTCTAAAATTTTCAGGAACTTTTCGTAGGAAATTCAAACCGTTCGTAAAATAGTTAGAAATTTATCCATACAGATCTCATCGAAAAAGCGATTAACTGTTTCATTTATTTATCTCCCATCCGGGACCTGGTTACAAGTTCGTGACATTTTACGAATAAATTTCTTTCTGGATTTGAAATACTTACGAATTCCGTATAATTAGGATACTGTTTTAATTTTTATTTGCGTGTGGGTTAAAATATACAGAAAATTATAAATATAATTAGATATTATAATCACCAATAGATTTTAGGATAAATGCGAAGAATAATATGAAAGTATGAACGATCTTCATATTTTCTAATCAGACAAACTACTGAATAATATATTGATTAAGAATTGGGTTAACAATGTAAACACTGAATATTCAAGTGCTTGTTTGTATTACGGAAAAACATGTAACTTATAGGCGTCATCTTACCAAAGATAAGCTACAAGGTTCTCCTACTCAGATATTGACACTTTATGAGAGTTTCAAGCAAGAAAATTTAATGAAATTACTATTGGTAATTGCGCGCTCGTAAAGCACACTTTCGAAATTCCTAGATTTATGGTCCCTAATATTAAAAACATTAACGACTGAATCATTTATTATAATAAATTTCTACATGTTAAGAAATAAATTTTGTTTTAGAAATTTTGACAGTACATGCTAACTGTTATTATTGGATTTATCAATAGTTATAAGTAAAATCAAAAATCTTTTTGGCTTTTTTTAACATATAACTTTCTTTGTTTTTAGTCCAATATAATTCTACGGAATACGTGATTTAGGTAAAGAAGAACCTTATAAATAAAATGAGGCTAAGACTGTGAATTTGTTTATCAGAATTTTTAGAAAAAGCTATAATTATTGATTGGCAATCTATTTTTTTAGGATATTATTCTTCAGATGAAAACCAATAACATTGCAGATAAGAAAAATGTTCTTCTTTCAAATGCTGTAATATAAGTGTATTTGTTTATAACAATCGTTTATTACTATAGAAATTTAGAAAATTGGTTCAAAATATATAAGGGCACGTCAGTCTCGCCGATTTGTGTCTTTATTTTGTTTAAATAACCCAAGTTCATTAATTTTTAATTTCAAATGCAACTGTGGACGGGGTTTAAGAGCCCTAGCTAAACTAAAATAAATAAAATTGCATTTTTTGAACAAAACTAAATAGTCCAACCTGTGGACTATCACTTTTAGATTGTATAATTCAGTAGGAGCTATGACTGATGCAAATGTGACGTTACAGTAGAGGACTTGCTCCTTCCGGCACTGAATCCCGAAATTTCTTATTAGTTTCCCCAAACTTATTAGTTTCCCGAAATTTCTTATTAGTTCTCTAATATCACGCAATTTTAAACGTCCCCGCTTACAATTATTACCCGCTCTGAAGAATCTCCCGGTATTGCGGAATTTATGTAATGCCGGCGATTCCAGGAATCCTCCACGACCATTGAAGCTGACGATTGGTAGAGTGACCATCACCCGTTCTTCGCAATTCTGTGAGTGGTTTAATAAACAGAAAGATTATATGGAATTATGTACTTGGCATTCACTTTTCCCTAGCTCAGCGTCCTTAATACCCCACTTACCATTAATTGTAGCCGTTTTCCGGACAGTTGGCCACAAATGGGCGCGCAATACCTTTGCCCACATTTCCTACAAATTCAAAATACACGTGTAAAATGTTTTTGCAGAAAGATCGTAGAATAAGAAGTGCGCGAAATTCTGACAGGTAAAATAAAACCTGTGATGTTAACATTTTAAAAGTCATTTTCTTATTTTGGAGTAAGCGACGTAAGTGAATTTCATCTGGGACAAGTCCACAACTGTTTACAGTGCGAGGGTTAAGAATAATCCAAATACGAAAATTCCAGACCGTAACACTAATGCCAAAAAAATAAAACAATATGGACAAATCAGGGCAGAACAGAGGTTATAATGGTGGGCGAGGAAGTTTTAGAAGTCGATTTCAAGTCAGTAAAGATAGAGGATTCAGTCGTTCGTCTTATAATCATTTAATTTCAATTATGCCGCAATTAAGGTGTCCACGAGCAAGAGAACCAAAAGTAATTTTTCAACCCGAAGAAAATGCGCAAGCTAGTAATCGAAAACAGGAGCAAAATAAAAATAACTAAAAGTAGAATACCGGAAATGCTAATGCAAATGCAACTCAAAATATTGGGAGAGAACATTCAAGCGCGCAGAATATAACGAACTCTACCTCTTGTGATAAAGAGTTAAAAGTAAGTAAAAGTAGAAAACTTTCATCTTATTTTTACGGTCATATAAAAAATAAAAGCTGTCACTTTCCAAATAAAGGAATTGGTCAAGGAGCATATTAAGGGTAATATATCTTTAAATTTAAATAAAACACCAGAAAAATTAGATTCGGATTCGGATACCTTGGACGAAACAAGATTTCAAAGCGTATTTGTACGAAGTCCTAATCTATAGAAGTACGACACACCCATAGGCAGACCAAGATATAATTATGAAATTAAAAAAAAAAACTAGACTCAGACAAAGTAATTGGAGCAAATACCATGAGGGCGAAATGGACACTCCCTCGCACACACGGCATGAGAATCACACAATGTGGGAGATGTGCGTGTCACGATTGTTATCTGGGTAGTTTTTAAATAAAACAAAATTTCTCTACTTCGCTCCTATTTCGTCAATGGCACCACTAAAGGAATAGAATGTAGTTCAAGCATGTTCATTGAAGATACTTTGTTCCTCGCTGATAGCTCGTAAGACCAACTACGTCAGATAAAATATTTGTATCTGCATCGGAGAGTATTACTTATAGATGTTACATCCTAAATGCGGCTCAGTGACACGCCTACATATGTATAGATCTCTCTAGCGACAAGGTGTTGTAAAATGTTTTTATTGACGAGCTCAGGGTCTTTAAGTAAGGTTTTCCTCGCTTCAAATCAGTGTCTCCAGAACGTGGGATTTTTCGGCCCCCACCACTCTCCGATATGGGAGCAATTCAGTCAAACACAGCGTGTCGGTGAGTCGGCTCTGCTACATGTTGTGTAGGCCAGCCTCTTGTAGAACCGAAAATGCACGAGCATGAACCCGAGCTCCCCCGACCTCACGATTCGTTTTTGGTGGCTAACTGGCTAATCTGACT
>JAAAKG020154399.1:0-57965 GCA_010014905.2 Druon quercuslanigerum | reverse complement strand
AGAACTGAATGCGCCTGAGAGTGATTTTATTGTGGATAAAATTAAAAATTCCGGCGAGATAAAAGTACAACAATCTGTTAAAACGAATAAAGTAAAACCTGTTAATGAAGTAAATGAAAAGGATAAGAAAGCCTGCGTTATTACTCGGAGCGGTAAAAAGAGTGTCAAGCCTGATCGTTTAAATAATAATGAGTCTGTTCATTTTTTCTATAGACTGTATTTATTATTTTTTTTTTGACGTATAAAATCGAGTTGATCTCTCATCTCGATGTTGGGAGGATGTGAGATTGAGAGAAATTATTTACAGCGGGATAGGGTCAAAGATGCTCCTAAAGTAGGCACGGGAAAAATGTAAAGATTTACAACTTTTTTTAAAGGGCTCCGGACAGTCGACAACAGACCGATGACATCTGCGATTTGAGAAAATACAGACCTGAGGAAAACTGAAGGTAACATTGTAAATAACAAGCAGCTGTTTAGCTTTGGACCGAGAACTTGTGAGCCGGGCTACAACAGCTCCGGCAGTATTAAACGCGTCGCGACGGAGTGCATCTCGAGCGATAGCTTTTAAGTGAATTGTATGATTTAATAAATTACTTATTTATTTTGAATCTCAAATTTTCTGTTCACTTTTAGTTTGTATTAACCTCGTTCCTGTCGAAGAAAACATTAGTAGTGTGACCTGAATATGAGGGTCATATCCAAGGTTTTTTGGCTAGCAATACACAAATAGGCTAAATGTGCAAATTTTTAGATTCTATAAATATTTGCATCACCCCGTCATCAGGTTAAGAAACTTAATTTAATTAATATTCTACTCTTAGCTTGATCCAGGGCACAAATAACAAATTGGCATAATTATACCATGTCCTCATAATTGATTCCGAGGCAAACAAAAATTGGTATATTAATAATTTATGTAAGTTGCCTTTTTTTGGCTGCAGGGGTAAGGGAATAGAAACATTAGTAAGAGCTGCGATTTGTCATATCAGCCCCATTTATGGTGTTTTATATTTAAAATATTCCAATATGACAAAAGATTCCTGAAAAACACCTCTCTAGAAGGTGACGCCGTTATTCATCTCGCGATTTTCACCCGATGTGATGATAAATCTGGTTTTCCAAAGAGTTAAATTGATAGCTTTCTGGTAGTCAATCCAGGCTATTGACAGGTATCGCTGGTAGAATGCTGCGTCTTTGCAGACGCACCTATCGAACAGCAGGTTCTCCCATCATGCTAAGCCTTTCTTTTAGCCGCGTTGCTCGTACAACTTTCACCACACAAGTCCAAATGTCTTATACAACGTATTCAGAAAAGTTATTGGCCTTAAATGCTGAGGTTCAGATGCTGGTGGGTGCAAGGATTTTCTTCCACTAGGAGCTCTGGATACCATCTGGTTCGTCAGTGAAATATTTCTTCATGCCTCCTAATACTTTTTTCAACTCTTCGGTATTGGTAGGTAGGCAATTCTCATCAGGCGGCATCAGGACACTGTGCAGCTCCTTGAAGCTATTTATGTTCACTGTGTCTTCATTCAGTCGAGTCCGAAGTTTACAGACTTTTTTTAAAAATGCCTCGACCTCCTCTATTTCGGGCAGGTGGTCAACTGCAAAGGTCAGTTACACCATCTCCTCCCACTCTTAATTTTCAGGTTTTCTATAGTCCACTGAATTGCGCCTTAAATGGGCTCAAATGTGCCACCGATAAAAGTTTCTTGCGCCACATTGATAAGCGAGTTATAAGTGATCAATATGGGAGGGGGGGGGGAGCTTGAGAAATTTTTCTAAACTAACAACATATTTTCAAATTCATCATAGCTATCTGTTATAACTTCAAATGCACTCAAAAGCGCCACCACTAAAAAAAATTCGCCAGCTAATTAACAAAGATACCATATTGAGGGAAGCAGTGTAATGCAGTTGTTAAATTTTCAACAGTGATATACAATATAAAGTTGCAAACATGGATTCATTCGTCTTTAATCGCGCTTATATGAGCCATAACATTTTTTTGAATATCTTGAAAATTGCCCAAGATATTGAAGTTACAAAATTTTACGAATGATGACCAACATAATAAAAAGTTTTAAATCCGCCTTGATGAAGGAAGTTTACTATGAGGTTTCAAATGCGCTCATATTTGCCATATATGACAAAGTTTTTAGCCACATTGATAACCGAGTGATCAGCGATAAAATTTTGTAACCTTCATATTTTGGGCAGTTTTCAAGATTTTCAAACAAATTTTATGGTACATATGAACGAATTTGAAGACGAATGAATACATGTCCGCAACTTTATATTGCATATCACTGTTGAAGGTTTAACACCAGTGTAACACTGCCCCCTCCCCATATATGATATCTTTGTTAAATACCTAGCGCAAAACTTTTTAGTGATGGCGCATTTGAGCGCATTTAATGTTATGACAGATAGCTATTATGATTTCGAAAAAATGTTGTTAGTTAAGAAAATGACGCGAGCCCCCCCCCCTTTTTATAGCTGATAACTCGGTTACTAGTGTGGTGCAAAATGTTTTCTTTAGGGCGCATATTAGTGCAATTGAAGATCTTCAAGGTCATGTGATTTAACCTTTAATTTTTGAAATGGGGGGAGAGAGTGACGCTTACCTCCCCTCCCACGCTCCGTAGCACCTGATATAAATCCTACAGTTTTGTGGCGCAAAATTTTTTATCGCAATCCAGTGGGCTTTAGAAAACCCGAAAATCAACAGTAGGAGGGGGGTTGGTGTAACTGACCTTAACTGACCTCCTCTCATCCCGTCCCAGACTTCTCCTACAATCAGATAGTAATCGATTCTTGTCAAAAAGGTGCTGCGTGATACTCGGTAGCTTTAACTTCTTAAATGTTCTTCTCACGAGAGAATTATAAATTTTTTACAAAATATTTAATGTGATCGTAGTTTCTGACGAATACCAACTAACCTTGATTTAAAATGAAAGATACAGTATCATGACTTAAAATTTAGTAATAAAGTTTCGAATTTTTTCGAATAAAGTCCGCATTATTTCTTTGCAAAAAAATCGTTATATATTTTTAATCTAGAAGATAGTGATTTATACACTACTGGAAAGTATCCTAAAATTTCAAAATAAGAAATAACCCTCCATGACCTTCTATTCCTGAAATATTATTAATTCAATTAAGCTTATGGTATTTCTTTTGTAAATATTTCGTGGATGTCCCCCGGTTATTTTGAGTCAAGAAAGAAAAAAATCGTTTCAAGCGTTTTTGAGAAAGAAGATTTGTTCCTTTTTAATATTTTTCTCGAAAACGACAAAAAATATATATGGTACTTTAGAATTCAAAATTTTGCATCTTCCTGAAATCCATTAAACAAACTGTACCCTTTTCAAATATATATTTTGTTTGAATTAATTCTTTGCCTAAAAATATGGAAAAATCGACTAAAATAGAATTTAATTTAACGAACTATAACATTTTAGTTTTGAAAAAGGTATATTTTTAGTTTACTAACTATGTAAAGAACATGTTCTATGAGATTATTAAGGTTCCTGAGCTTCAAAGTGGAGAAAAATAAAAAATTAAATAAATATAATTTTTACTGATTGAAATCCTCATTTCTCTCGAAACAAAGCAAAATAGAAATAGCAATATATTGTTCAAAATTGTTCCTCTTCACAACATCTATAAAAATGTACCCTTACCAGATATAGATCTTATGTATTTTAACAAAAATTCTTTTAAAAAAAGTATGAAAAATACATTCGTCAAACTTAATACTGTTTTGATCGCTTTAATATATTTTTATACTTTTTATAGATTTTGAGACGAGGAACAATTTTGAACTATCAAATGCTATTCCTATTTTGCTTTGTTTTCGAAATAAAATGAGATTTTCAATCAGTAAAGATTATTTTTCTTAAATTTTAGAGACAAAATCCAATTTTCCTCCACTTTGAGGCTCATAAACCTTAATAATCTTATGGGAAATGTTCTTTGAAAAGGTAAAATTCAAAAATTTCAGGAAGCTAAATAATTTCGAACTGTAACCTGCTACTCATATTAGCGTCATTGTCGAGACAACTGAGATTTTTAATTGTTGAAAATAATAAAAAAAAATTTCTTAAAAACGAGTAGCCCGATTTTTTTATTTGTTGGCTCAAAATAACCGGGGGACATCCCCGAACCACTTACAAAAGAAAAACTGGATGAGCAAGTACTTTTTGGTTAAACTTCATCGAGGCTAGCCGTAAACCGATCCTAAGATCAAACTTACATGGGTAATATAATCCTTACCAACCTACAAGTACCTATTTTAAATCTCCATAATTTTAGTTAATATGTTCTTATTGTATGGTGCTATTAACTCATATAGGGGGTCGGCAATAACGCGGTTTAACTTATTATGAATAAATAAACAAATATTACAAAAGTATTAGAAGAAAAAAAGCCATCTTAGAATTTTTGCACTCTTTTCGATGTTCCTAGTTTCAGTGCATTTCACCGTCACAGCCGATTATAATAACGCAATATATCACTTAAAGGACGAAGCACTACTTAATTTACCAGCACTTTTTGTAAATGTATAAGGAATATACGTTGTTCTTTCAAAAAGCGTGATAGCGTGAAACATTCATAAGCAACAGAAGCTGTCATTATCGTTGTTCTTGTCATTCTAAATATTTAAAAGATTACATTTTTGAAAGTTAAAACCTTAAGCCTGAAACAACGAAACTTTTAGAATAAAAATAAAAATCTGGAAAAGGAAGTAAACTAAAAATCAGTGTAGTTTCTTCACAATGTAGAACTTTACTTGATAATGGTTATCACTCTCTTTCGCACATTCAGTGTTATAAGTTAATTACAAAGTGACATAAGAAAATTGTATAACAAAAAATGTCAGTATTTAATTGACCTGAAAGAATTGTTTTATATTCTTCTTGAAGCGAGTTTGGTTAAATCCCTTAAAAAAAGACAAAAATCTTTCATTATATTGGATTAAGAGTCAAAATAGTAGTAAATTTTTGTGTATTCGGATCCATTAGTTAAAAAAACATTATAAAAATAACTTTTTTCTCTTAAAGTACCGATAGTGTTAGGCTAAACATGACTTTTTTTACAAAAAGCCAATTCCATCGTAGTGGCACTGCAATGAGAGCAGTTTTTACTAGTGGCCACCTGAAGAAGAAGAAAAAAGAAGAAGATGGTGGAGAAGAAGGGGGAGAAGGATGGGGAGTAGAAGGAGAAGAGAAACAAGATGATTTTTTCGAGAATTCTGGTCTGACCGATGTCTATTCGCTTGGTTATGTAAATAGGGTGCAATGTGTGTAAAAATCCATCTACATATAATATGCATTACTATTCTTGCGTACAAAAACATTCGGACTATCATGATTTTTAATTTAACCAGGATAAATGAGAACAGCAAACTGTTTGTTAACCACAACGAAGGCAGAACCGCTGTCCTTAAGAGTTAAGCGATTTTCTCCAGATAATTGAGTAGTGCAGATATTGTCTACAGTAATTATCTGGTTTAAAAATTTGTAATAATCGTCACAATTCTGCAGATTAAATTTCGATAAATGCGTAATTACTCGTTGATCAGAGATGTGGTTTGGTCTCGTGGGTTCCCAAGCTAAGATAGTAGCAAGTGGCGGTACAACAGGTCCTCCATAACACGATATTTCTCGATTCATTAATGGATTTGCGAATGATATAGGAGTTATGATCACAAGCAGGGTGAGATATCCTTGGATGAATCTTTCTTATACATGGTGATCTTGAACACCAGATAAAACTATGTACCCCTTTAATTCTATGTCGCAAAATTTTTACAATGAGGATATCATCTGTTCTGCTATATTAGTTGTGCCCTAAGAACTTGTGGTCAATAATACGTTTCTTGTTAAAGTGAGGATTTGATAAGTTCTTTGCAAGTATGAAAAATCAATCATTCAGTAGAGGCTTTAAATTCTTTTTTACTGTGTAGGTTACTTTATAGATATATGGTGCCTTTCCATAAGTGCAAAAACCCCTTACATTTTTCTCAAATCTTTTATTATCTGCTGCCTTAAATTTGCATTTGACTTTAAGTTCTGGGATTTTTCCTAATGTTTTGTATGAGTGAAAAAATGACTGTGTTTTAATATATTGTTTTTAGCAGTAAAAAAGAATATTATATACATAATCTGTGGACATTATTTGAATATAATATATCTCAAACCAACATTTTTTTCTAAACTTATTTGAAAAAAATGAAGTGTATGTTCTCGAATTTCTTGAGTGGGCAAGTCGGAGGAGATTTGGTGGTGAGCCGTACATGAGCCCAAGAGAAGCCTAAAAAGACTTGAAGATGAACCGATAGCAAGTACTGTAAACTTCACAAGAGTCACAATTTTCTACGTTCAGCACCTACTACACACGATATTTTTTGTAAAAAATGCAGGCAATTTTCAATTTGAGAAACAATGAAAACTGTTTTTGCAAATTTATGGTAGAATTTATAAAAATTACAGAAAATTTCAAGACACTTTGGAATAATTATTAGAAATTTAGGAAATGTTTGGTAATTTTTAGAAAATTGATAAATTAGCCTCATTTTTAGGAAATTTAAGGGATCCAACAATCTAAAAAATTTCGTTCATTTATGGCACTTTTTTGGCCGAGTGTGAAAGTTGCAGTACGAGTAGGAGTCGAGATGAAGCTGAGACGAGATAAGTACTGTAATTCGCATGAAGAAAAGTGCCACTCAGGGGCTGAGTGTCACACACTATTTTTTATTACATCAGTCGAGCATAAGTACAGATAGGTTGAATAGAGTCCTAATCTAAAAACCTAATAGGGAATCCACTCCCATAGAATCTAATATATTCCTATCCAATCCAATCCACTCCAACCAATCCAATTCAATCTACTCCAACCCATTTTGATACAATTCTTTTCATTGCCATTCAATTAATTCTAGTCCAATCCACTCCAATCTGATTCAATCCTATCTAATCCAAATTAATGAACCATACTGCTCCAGTCCAGTTCATTCCAATCCATTTGATTACAATTCATTTCAATACAATCCGCTCAAATTCAATTTATTCCAATCCATTCCAATCCAATTTACTCCAATCCACTTCAATCCGATTCACTCCAATCCATTCCAATCCACTGCAATTCATTAAAATCCAATCCAATTTATTCAAATACACTCTAATCCAATTGAATTCAATCCACTCCAATCCAACCCAATCGAATCCAATTCACATCAATCCAGTTCAGTCCAATAAATTCCAATTCAGTCCATTCTAATTCATTCCAATCAAGTTGAGTCCGCTCTAATCCAACTCAATCCAATCTAGTTCAATCCAATCCATTTCAATCTACTTCAATCCATTGGAATCCAATTTATTCTAATCCACTCTAATTCATTCTACTCCACTCCACTTAAATCCTATCCATCCCAATCCAAACCACTCAAATTAAATCAAATCCTCTCCAATCCATTCCAGTAAAATCCACTCAATTTTATTCAAATTAATTTCAATCCAATCCAACACACTCCAATTCGCTCCAATCCATTTCATCCAGTTAAATCCAATCTAATCCAGTCCATAACAGTTCCGTGTAATTTATTCCAATCCACTCCAATCTACTCCAATCCAATTAATTCTAACCCACTTTAATCCCCTCCAATCCAATTCATTCCAATCCATTCCAGTCAAAATCATTCTTATCCACTTTAATCCATTCCAATCCAAATAAATATTCGTTCCATTCACAAATTATTTTTTGGCATACTATTTAGCTCAAGTGTACGTTTAAATTCCAAAATAGGGGTAACTGCATTCATAGTACTATAAAGTGCAGATATAAATGTCCATCAGCTAATCAGATCACTGCCCAAGTTACTTTATAGTAGGCTGTACCCTAAGTGAAAAATGTACGGCCTATCTTGAAAAGTGCTATTTCAGGTATCGCTTGCAGTACCTAAAATCGCACTTATGATGGCGGTCTGATAAGAAAGTCTTTATATAACGCATGCATGAATATGTCCGTTTCTCATTTCTGTGTAGTGATCCTGTATCTAAATTATATTATCAGCTCATAAGCTTGTAATGGGTATTCTATATTTATAAGCTGATATTTAATGGTCAATTTGTACATCTATGATGTAAAATATTTTGACGGCATTGATATACATAGCCGTTCAATACCTATCAACTTGAAAAATGTCACTTAAACTATGTTCCACATAGAAAGGTTACAACTATGCTCGTCTGTGCACTTCTAAATTCTGACGTGTACAGTTTGTTCAGCTGGAATTTTGCATAAAAAATTTTAAAACTTAATAAAAATAATTCGCTTGAAAAATGTTATTTTTGGTTAAACTTATTGCTTAATGCAACCTTATTTCCTCAGAAAGCAGATTCTCTATAACCGTACCATATTCAATTTTTCTGAATAAATTCTTAAATGGCTTTAATCATTTAAAAATAATTTTAGGCAAGAAAAATACATAGAAAAAACAATATGCATTTACTAGATAATAATTGACTTAGTTTCAAAAAATGAATAAAAGAAAAACTTTTTCCCAAAAATTTCACATTCTTATCGGACTAGATCCTTCTTTCTTATAATTTGACGTATTATGAATTCCGTAGTTTCTCTATTTTCAATAATTTTCAACTGATGTTGGAAAATATCGAAACTAAAACATTTAATCGAAAAGGAGAAGTGAACGATATTACAAAATGTTTTAAAAAAATGGAATTGTTTTAGCCTTCTAGGAAGGCAATTTTCCCCGTATAATACAATTTCATAGTAGAAAATTACATTTCTTCGATCCACAATACTATTAATTGAAAATGTAACTTTACTTACTATATTATCTTTCAAGAAAATCCTAATAATTTCATGAGACAGTATGACACAAAGAATTGAAAGACTTTAATATATCTTAACCAACATTTCATACATTTTCCTTTTTTTGTTGAGTGTATCTTTGATATCCAAACGTTTATCGTTTTACCAATTTTTAAATGTTACTCAATTTTCCACATTGATGCCAGAAATTGTATCATATTTATTCATGCAATATGTTGGTTTGGGTTACACAGCTTAAACAAGTTAAACAGGTTAAAACAGGTTAAACAGGTTTCACAAGATGACCTTCTTTTAGTATCAATAAAGTTAAAAATGTTCTATGATTAGGCTTTCCTTTTTCTCACTAATTTTTCCACTTTGAAGTAAGAACTTCTATAATCTTTATAAATACATTATGTTAGTGTAGGTGGCGTAGTTAGAAATGTTGCACAATCTTGTTCTTCTTTTATCTCATTTATTTTATTTCACGTTTCCAATTTCTATAACATCTCTTAAATAATTAATTAAATTATAAGGATCCGCGTTCTAAACCTGTTAACTGACGTTTCAGAAACTTTATACATCGAAGGAAAATTTAGATTGGTGACCTACGCTTTAGATGCCAAATCCCGATATTCGAAAATCCATTTTTTAAAAACTAAACGGAAATTTGCCGTTTCTTTTGCGGAATATTAACTGCATATAAAAATTTTTTAGAAAATATAAAAAAAATGCCAGTTAACAAGTTTAGACCGCGGACTCTTTATATGAACTATTTATATGAAACTGTTTTCTTATTTTGACGATGTAGAATATACAGGGTGCCCCAGGAGTATTTAAAGAGCCGAGCGAACAACGCGCGTGTCTCTCGGCGACGCGCAGAGAGAGTCAAGCCGAAGAGAGCCGACGAGTTACGTAGGTCTGCCGTCGGCGTTCGCCGTCTTGTGCATGTGCCTGCCATCGCGAGCGTCGCCACTCAACATCTGCTCTTACTCACGTACCGTCGCATTAGATGTTTCGCATCAAAAAAATGAAATCGATAGTCAGGAAACACTTTTAGGCCCGTTCCGTAATTTGGGTACCACAGACCAGGGCCCGAAAAGCAATATCTCCTAACGCGATAACTGCACCATGCTTCAATTGTGAAAAAAACAAGTGCAATTACGAATTTGATTGTCTGTTTAAATCGGATGGTCTGAAGTTTTATCGAAGCGTAAAATAATTTCGCAAAACAATAAATTATTTTATTTCCACATATTCTAGATAAAATATGGGCTCACCGAAATTCGGTGTATGGCTGAAATAGAAATCAGTGACCTTCCCTGATTAAGGGGGTAGTATGGTAAAAGCGATCTTTTTTCAATATATTTTTTTTCACACAAATTTTTATTTCCAAGTGTAGATTTTTCTACATGTGATTCTAAATGGTATGGAGTATAAAAAAATTTTTTTTGTAAATTTTCGTAGACATCTGGTGGTGATATTTGCGACCAGAAAACGCCATCTTTAAAAGTGGTACCCATGATTTCTTCATTGTGGATCATCTAAAACATACAAAACAAATTTTATTTTGAAGTACATATTAATGGCTATCTAATGAACTACGACTGAAAAAAAACATTGATAAATAAACAAATAAAGCAACTTTCAATTTTTTTCCTTTTTTCGCCTGTGTTTTGTAACTAATTGTATCATAATATTGCCAAGTCTTTTCTGAGCATTCCCAAAAAAAAATTAGGCAAATCGGCCCATTATATCGGCCGGAATTGTGGGTACCAGTTCAAAAAACACTGTTTAGAGAAAAACGCGTTTAAAGATCTTGCAAAAATTATCAATATCATCATCATAGGAATGGTAATCATAATAATTTTTTCATAACCTAAATATTGAATTTTCTGTTTATGGGTCGCTGATCACGAATCTGCTATCAAATTTATGAAATTAAATTGTTTAAAAAATCTTTAAAAATAAATTATCTCAACTAATGAAACATTTTTCAAGTTGCATATGTTTTCCATAGTTTTCAAGGTCACTGATTACAAATCTAGAACTATTTTAACATTTTTAATTTGTTTAAACAATTTTTTTCACGAAATGTTGCAAAATTAATTCCTTTCATGATACATATGATTTCCATGGTAAAAGGGGTCAAGAATGACGAATTTGGCATCAGAAAAATAATTTTTTTAACGACACTTTGAACCAAAATATTACTAGCTAAAATTGTTTTAACGCATTTGTAATAGTTTAAAGAAGTTTGGGGTGAACAAAAAAAATTCTTTTGATCAAGTAAAACGAAGAAAAATCATCCTACCCTTAATCAGCGATACCTGGACAACACAATCCTCCCTCTTCATCTTCGTAGAGATCGTTTGCACGTGTTGTAAGTGTGTTGTAAAAAATAATCGGCACAATTATAAGAGCACAAACAGTGAAAAAATTTTACTTTTTCACTTGAAAACACGTTTTTCATCGACACTATAAACAAAAGAGTCAACTCGACGCGCCAGCTGTGCGATTCGAGCACTCGAGACCTTGCGGAAAATCTCATTTTTAATCACTTTCCAATTTAATCGGACGTAAAGAAAGGTTTCTACATTATTCTTGATAGTTTAAAGTACCCAAAACTGCAACAACAAAAATTCGATTTTTTTAAGAATGTTTACCATACTACCCCCTTAAGCTAGAATTCAATTAAATGATTTGAATTCTTTTAATTCTTTTGAATGCATAGAATTCTTTTCAACTACAGTGAGCAGTGAGACCTTTCAATTGCCCTTCCTTCTATAGCCATTCCGAGAATTGTCGCCGTAACAGGAGCTGCGCGGGCTGCGCGGAATCTGAGTTTATAACTCATGGGAGCGCTCAGGCGTGAACAAATAAAAGCAGAACGGACTCTTAACAGTTTTGTTCCCACTCACAGTCAGTCCCAAAACTGGCGTAATAGAAGAGTTTCACTGAGATTCTGAATTCATCAACTTTGGTTGACGGTGCACTACTACTGAATTAAGATGCACTCGTTTTTTGTTAATTCTGCGAATTCTGTAGAAGTCTGAATTCCATAACAAAATTTTAATACTTTAAACTCTTTTAAGTAATCTGTTGAATTCTTTTAAAGATTTTAAAGAAATATTTAGGATATAATACTAATATTTTATTATATATAATAAATATATAATATTTCATCTCTTGAAATATTTAGGATATAACTTGATTTATTTTTAATTTTCGGAACTCTTCTCAAAACCAGAAATTATTTTAATATATTTCTAAATTTAGCAACTTTAGAAGACGTGTGAACTGCTACTGTATTAGGATGAACTCATTGGTTTTTCTTAATTTTGCAGAATTCTATGTACGTCTTTGAATTGACTTGAAATCATTTGAATTCTTTTACAGCTTTTTGATTTTTTGTGAATTATTTAGAATACAGTTTGAATTAATTTGGACTCCTTAATCTTTTGAATTCTCTCGATTTCTTAGAATTCATTTGTAATATTTTGAATTCTGTTAAAGATATTAGAATCGTCTTAAATAATTTAGAATATTTGTCGATTTATTTATAATTTTCTCAGTTCTTATGAAAACGTGGAATTCTTTTTAACTATTTCCACACTTATCAAAAAGTTGGTCGCCGGTGGGTTACTACTAAACTAGCACTCGTTCCTGTGAATCTGCATAATTCGAATAAATCGAGAGAATTTTGCAGAATATAAAAGACTTGATGAATTTGCACTAATTCAACATGAATGCTACACATTTTACAAGAGTGAAAAAAATAAAAAAAATTCAAATGATTCTGCAAAAAGAATTCCGCAGAATCATAAAGAAAGAATGCTTCCTAATTCACTAGCAGTTCACCCGTCAACAAATTTGCTCGAATTTCAAAATGGTTATAAAGAATTCCATGCTTTTAGAAGAATTCAGAGAATTAAAAATATGTGATTAAATCCTCAATCAATCAGGGACGTTCACTGATTATTTTCCGTAATGTACGAATTATTTCGACTCACTAAAATTATCTGTGCACCAAATTTCGAAGAAACTAGCCTGCATTAACATTTTTTCGATGCACCGAATTACGGTGCACGAATATATTATCTGGAACATTTTTCAATAAAAGAATTGATTTTTTGTAAAGTGATTTTACGATTCGATACAGCTTGAGATCATCCGATTCAAACAGACAATCAAATTCGTAATTGCGCTTGTTTTTTTGTTTTTGTTTTTTTGAATACTTGACGCAAGGTGAAGTTACTGCGGGTGGATTAACTGGTTTTCGGGATCGCACGCACAGTTGCAATTAACTTTGCACACTGCTATCCGCCATTACAAGGAATGACAATATTCCTAATACACCCTGTAGATAGATTATTATTAAAAATAATGTGTAGTTCTATTAAAAAACTCTGAAAAGTAAATTGGGTAATAAAAAAATTACAATGACAAAGGGAAAGAAAGCGACTTTCATATTCGGAGTTGCAAACTGACCTTATAAAAAAATTAAAATACAATTAGTAAAGGCCTGTAATGATTTACATATAATAAATTTTTTAAAAATTACCTCTTTTTAATTGTTGAGAAAACCTATAAAAAATTAAAAAATAAGAAATACCAATAATTATAAAATCATTTTTCACATCAACCCCTTATCAATCAAGAAAATACGTGATTTAAATTTTGTAAGGTTTATTTTAATAGTAAAAATAAAATAAAAAATGATTTTATTATTAGTGGTATTTCCTATTTTTCAATTTTCTGGTGTCTTCTCAACCCCTGGATAGGGTTAATTTAAAAAAAGTTTTTTGAAAACGAAAAGCAATGCTCACTTTAGTTTTTAATGACGAGTCATTTGATACCTGTAACATATTTTTATATTTTTTCACCATGAAAAGCGGCTTTAAAAAAAATTATTATATGCAGCATTTTTAAGGTTATTAAAGAAAATTATATTTATAAATATTCTGATAAATATAAAAAAAAAACCCAAAACTATAAAGCAAATATTTAAAATACTATTTTATCGAAAATAAAGAGAAAGCAAATCAGCTTTTTAAAATCAATACTCAGAAAATAAGCTCAAATTTAAATAAAAAAATGAAATGAAACTAAAATATACAATTGACTGACTCTAAATTTGTTTCCAGAAAGATATCAACTCTTTAAATCTGTTACAAAATGAAAAAAATAACTATGTGCTCAAAACGATTTATTAACTTCTATTTGAACAACACAACCACCCCTATAACTATCGACCTTCACATATAGCAAACAGAACTTATCCAGTCACGCTTGAAGTATTTTCCGAATCGTTTCGAATTTTACGGAAATCCGTTCTCTGGTTCATATAATGCAGTCCTTCACGAAAACACACAGAGAAACTATTGGTCATAAAATTTGGCATTATGTTATTTATTTTTGCAAGAGTTCGATAGCTATCTTGGATATAGCCGAGGCAATAGTATTATTACCATAGCGATAAAGAAATACCTTTTCCATATCAATTATAAACATACTAAAGACTTAGTAATTGCGGTTTACAGTTAGAAAGATTAATATTTTTGACAACAGATAAGTTATTATTAGTTTATTATAGGAAAAAGTGATATTCACAAATTAAATTAAAAACCGTAGTTGTGATAACTAGCAGTTTATATAACATAAGTTGCAAAATAGGCGAGAAAAATTATAATTTTCAATGGGAAGGTGCAATAAGAAAAAAAACATTTGAATGTAGTGCTTTGCGAAAATTCCCATTTAAAATGGGAAATTCTGTGCTGAATAACGCCACATGCGCCGAGGCTCATCCCATGGGAAAAATCAGAAATACAAGAATGAACATAGGAAGAATGTCTCACTATTGTATTTTGTAAACTTCACACTCTTTCCTACAGATTGTAGATACTTTTTTTGGTATAAGTAGAATTATTGAATAATTTAGTATCATATTCCAATAAACTTAATAACCTCACAGTTTAATATTCACAAGAGTAATTCTTGAAATAGTGACGCTTTATCCTAGCTTGCTATTGTCTTATTGTGAAAATAAATATTATAATATCAAATTTTATAATCGAATATTTCTCCGTTAAATAAAACAGAATTAATTTCTATGAATCTTTTAAAGACTTTTCATCGATTTATTCCACGATGATTATCGAACTTTTTATTTCAAGGTCAATTTAAAAGCTAAGTAACTGTTTTTATAATTACACATTAATAATTTTAGAGTTCACCTGGAATGTTTTAGAAATTATATAAAACTCTTTTCATTTATCGCTTACATCCGCTGCTGCTAAATTAGTTACATAATCTTTATAAAACTCGTTTTCTCCGCGCATTTCCTTTTTCTTTCACTTCTCATCGGCCTCAACGTTGCCATTTTCCACATAAAAAATATTATTGGTACACAAATTTTACAATTTTACCTTTTGAATTATATAGCTTAAATATTTTATACCTTAAAACCTGTTGTTAGAACAGTTGTAATGGGAAAAAATCATTGTAAAGGGTTTTAAAGCTAGAACGCTTTTGATTTGAAAACTTATTTTAGGAAAACTTATAGCCGAAAAATTTTCAAATTACCCAGTGATTAAATATTAGTATAGAAATTTTCAATAAAGGTATAGAAATTCTCTAGACAAGGTAAGATAAGATTGCTTTCCATTTACAGTTGTACATCTTAGTAGGTGTATCTATATTAATTTTTTGAAAATATAAGAAAAATTAGAATTAAAAATAATTGTATTAAGCTATGTTTCTACAAATTTGATATGCCTTTCAGCTTAATTTAATTGAACTGAATTTATTAATACGCCCAACAATCAAAAACTTGAATTACGATTTCATTATAATTCTTATCCTTATCAGATAATTACTTCATGTATTAAATACTACACATTTGATTTATTTTAGATCTGAAATTCCATTACTGAAATGCTTGAAAAATCCAGACGTCTGCTGCTGCGACAGATTTTTAGATTAAATTTATTTTAAAATCAAAATTTTTAACATTGTTTTACATCTCTATCAAAGTTTGATAAATATAAATTTTCTACGATGAAAAATTTCTATAGATAAATTTGGCAAAATCAAACTCTCCAGACGCTGAATTTAATAATTTAATAGGAATTCTGCAGAACCAATTTTAAAATTCAGGATTAAAAATTTAGATTGTTTAAGAGCAGAATGAGTTAACTTAATTTTTACTTGATTTAAATTAGACATCGCACAATATCAATTATTCCCCCAAATTGATAAAAAGCAGTTTGCTTCTTTAAAAAGGAAGTTTTTCTTCTGTTAATATTTCAAAGTTTTTAACTTTAGAATTTTATTTTTTTTTATTATAATACATAATTCTACATACGATTCATTAGTACTTAAAACTTTGAGTTCAGAACGAAAATCTTTAAAAAAAATGTCACCTTACGATTAAAAAGTCAAAATTGAATGTAGGATTTTATAGGAAAGCTTGTATTTCAAATAATCCTCTCCAGATGAAGGTTTCATACTTCACGTTAGAAGTTTGAAAGTTGGGCACTCAAGTTCGAATTCTGTAAAGTTGGAGCCATCTAATTTTCCAAGTCTTTAACTTTCTTTCATCAAAGGTTAAAAGTTTCTGTAGTTTTTATCACTTATCTCCTTTCTTTAACCTGGCTAACATTTTCTTTGCGGTTTAATATATATTCTTATTATATATTTATGTACCAAATGAACACGATCAAACTGTCGATTGTATAAAACAGAAGCTTTTTAAAATAAAGACTATCTAATTATAAGGATACAGAGATAAAAAGCTTCAAGCTCCACGATTTCAAAACTGACAGAGATGGAACACGTCTTTGTTTTTCAATGAAATTTTATGACTCTAAAGGACCTCTTAATATTTTTAAGCATTAAATAATAAAAAAAATAACCCATTCTAAAATTAATAATCGTACAAAGCCTGACCAATAAATCTTGAATCGCACCGAAATATAATCAATCCAACTGATCAAAAATCTTCCTTTGAAATATTTCCATTTTCGGTCTCTTTATAATCCGCACGTATGTAATGTTACTGTTACTACTATTCGCATTGCCGTATTATTCAACGGGATTATTGACGCAACGTCGCTCATGCGCTTTTAAGAGATGAGCGACCGATTTCCCAGCAGCTCAGGCTCCATTCTGCAAAAATCTCTTCGCCGTTCGCTCGATTAAGGGTATAATGGAATGGAAGATACATCTACGCACACATTTACATATGCGTAGGCATATTAACAGGGGGCGAGAGAGAGAGAGAGAGAGAGAGAGAGAGAGATTGAGAATCGAAGGATTATACTAGTGAGAGATGAAGACAGAGAGAAAGAGAGCAAATACCAGCAAAGTACATAAATCCGTTTCCGATACCCTTTGTAATTTGAGATGATCGGCTTGCCTGCCCATAGCGGGATCCGCTTCCTGTCACATATGTCACCCAAAGTATCTGTGTACCCTGACGCAATTCCAGAATGGCGGTAGCGTACCAGAAAATGTAAGGACTAATGCCTCAAAAGAAAAAAAAATATCTTAAAAAGTGGAAAATAAATGAGACCACTTAGTGGATTTAAAGGACTAATACTTGAAGATTATGTACCAAAGTAACATTTTTCAAATAGATTAACTTTTAATACCTTGATTCCTTTAACTTTTTTTAATAATTGTTTTATAATTCGTCTTATTTAACGCACATTTAACATTTTATCATATAATGTATTTTGTATAATACTTATACGCATTTTACCGATTTTAAGAATCAAATTTTTGGACAAGGTTATGTTTATTTCAATTTTATAAATTGAAAAATCAGATTATCAAAAAATGGTCTAAGTTTTTCTGATCTTCTTTTAAAATCCGTTGGAAATTTTCTTTATACATTTAAATTAAGACAATGACGGTGGTTTTTCCGACAATATTTGAAGTAAATTTACTCAAATACCACGCCGTTTTGTTTCTCTTGTTTTTTTCATACATTCTTCCAGATGTCAAGTTTATCTTAAATGATAGTCTACGCTGTTCCTGCTCATGTGAGAGATGAGAGATAAGTCGCTAAATACGAAAAAATTTAATCGGGAATCCTTATTATCCTTATCTGAAATAATTACGTAATTCAGGGAAAAGGAGGTTTAGCAGGGACTGTGTTGACGCTGCTGTTTAGGTGCTAGACATTTAGACAGAATTATCAGGCGCGGTTACAAAAAATAAATGTGCGTGGTAAGAAAAACGAGAGAGGTTAGGTACGTACTTCAAAATTGTTTCTTTAAATCATCAAAAGCAAATCATAATGGCTTTTATTGAAATTTTTTGAAAATATGTCAACACTTAGGACCGCATATATAGTCTCTGAACCCGTCACAGTATGGTACAGAAGCGCCTAAATAAACGCGATGCAAATAACTTCTGATACTGCACTGACCATATGAGCGCATATGCTGTCAAGGGATGCTCAGGGAGGAGATATAAACAGTCAAGTGCGAAGAAGGCCAAATAGTAAGGGGTTTGTAGAAAGATGCGAGTGCATTGGTATGACTTAAATAATTTGAGAAACAGTAGTTTTCCATAGCCGCTAAGAAAAATGGAACTCGTGATTCACTGAAGAGAAGTACCCTCGGTAATAGAATGGCAAATGGGAATCTTTTGATATTTGGATGACGGCTGTATTAAAGCGCACTGAAACTCTGGTTCAAATTTTGGAACTTTTCAGAGCTTCATAGTCGAAAAATCAATGATTGATAATAACATGTGGTTTTATGAAAAGACGTCCTTTTTGTAGTATATAAGAAGATTGAAAAATACATATACAGAATGTTATCCGAAATCCATATCTGCTTTGAAAAGTATCATTTAAAGCCTATAAAAATAGAAAAATAATTATTTTTACCGTGAATGTATGACTGACGTCATTGAACTGGAGGTATGACAACGTCGCAACCGTTCCACGTGCTCTAGTTTATGCGCGAATTTCGAATAGCACGCGCGATCACACGTGACGTTGCCAAACTTATGACTGTGACCGTGTGAGTCAATAAAAATCGAAGCGTTCTCTCAACTAACTTGCTACGTACCGAGGATACTTTCTTAAGGAAATATTAGGTAAAGTCAATATGTATTTAGTACAGAAGTGTTAAAAGCTATTGGAGTGGTACTTCGAACTTGGAAATGAATGAAATTTTGAACTCAAAATACCTATATGCAGCAATCTAGCACACTGCTTAACTGATTTCAATCGACCTTGGCAGCTGACTAACAAGCCATTAAAAATAAGTTGAGAGACCGTACTTCAATTACGTGACAGCTCAATGGGGAATGAGGGGTCGAGAGATTTTGTTATGGTTTGTTACGGAAGATGGGGGGGGGGGGTGCTTTTCATTCATTTATGTCATTTCTTGAAATTCTCTAATGGAACAAATACACCAGAAAGTTGTTAATCCGTACACTTCAGGGCTCTGTACGAAGTTATAAAACAGTCGACGCAGGTATAAAGCAATATACGAGGCGGCGCCGTACCTACAAATTTCGAGCGTCCACACCGAAGCAAAAGATGATTTGATGCAGTACGGAAAAGCAGTAGAGCGCTGAAAAGGTATCGGCTCACAAAGGCGCTGATATCCCAAGTGCGAGTGTGAGCACGGCTTGACCGAAGTAACGAACACTGGTCTTACAAGTTTCTAATGCAACTCTCAATAATTGTACAGAAATTTAATTATGAATTTAACTTTACGATTCAAAGTAACCTGGCGAGTGAAAAAGACAACCAGCCAAAGAGGAAAAATCAGGGGTTTAAAACAAAAATTTTGAGAAAGGTCTTTGAATATTAAAGGTTAGGGACAATGAAAAATTGATTAGGGAAGAATTAGAGAATTTTTCAAAATTAAGATTTGCTGTAACCCTGATATAATATTCTGGTGTGTAATGTAATTGCCTTGTATTCATATTATTTTCTTTTTGCATTTTCTTCCTCCTGAAAATTACCTTTTTAGTTATATTTTATTATTTGTTTAAAAACTGAACAATTTTATAAACACGACATGTACGAAAATTGAATACGAAAATTCAACTATTTTCGTAGAAAGTTTGCTTTTTGCTTAAAATTCATATTTTTGTACTGAAAAGTCACCTGAAATCTTTTTGAAGAAAAATTAAATGTTTTTAAATATTTGTCTGTTTAACCTAAAAGTAGCCACAGTCAATGAGCGGTTCCCAATAACCAAACTCGATGACGACCTGGCCTATACAATAAAAGCGGCATTAGAGAAAAAAATCAATGGGTTTCAGCCTGGAGAATTTATCCCAAGATTTGAAGATTTCCGCTTCCAAAATATTGCTTTTGTCGTCATCTGTTTGGATGAAGTTTTCTTAATTTGGCTTATTAAAGATATTGGCGAATCATAACCTTGGGTGGGAGGCAAGCTGCTGACTTGAATTAGTAGTGTATTTGTGGAACCAACAGTACTACTTAAAAGGATAGCAATCTAAATCTAAACCCCAACCATGAATACCGGAGGATGGCAGGTTATCTTTGTCAAAACGTGTAGTCAAGCTATCTAAATTATAATAACTGCAGAGCCAGGTGTGTTCGAGAGTCTCAAGAAGATCGGCTTCAGGGCTGACTATAGATTGGGGACGATCAATATGAAGGTCCTCTCAAAAACCAAAGTTACATCCATAGACAAAGCTCCGAATAGGAATCAATTTGCATCTCAAAAAGGCAGATCTACCATAGACGCTCTCTGTGCGTTTACCTACCGAATATAAAAAGGTATATAAAACACACGAAGTTAAAAAGATGGTAAACAGGTAGATGCACTTCATGATGAAAAGCAGAGCGGTACATACTTCGCTGTATGCTAATGAACTCAAGGTCAACGTTTTAAGGGGATGCTTACCGGAAGGGGTTCTTTCATCAAAACAGCGAGCTTTTGTCATTGACGACTTGATTCGTGTTTTAAACAAAATGGGTTTTTATACACTCAAAGCTATGCAGATGACCTGGCGATCCTGGTCACTGGAAGCATGAAGGCTCCTTAGTGTAACTCATACCGTCAGCGCTCAACAGTAGAGAAATGGTGCAGGGATAGTTGTTTGTCCGTTAATACGCACAGTAAGCAAAGGAACAATTTTGTTGCAGAGCATTTTGCTCCAACGATCACTTGACTCTCGTTATCATAATGATCTGTTCATTCGGATCAATTTGATCTTATTTTTTTGGATCATGTGTGAGACTAAACAAAATGGCCGCTAATTCGTTGCGCTGGTGTCATAACGTCATACCTAAAAATGGTATCTGACCGCAAGCAAGTGACAACTACACTTAACATGTAATATTTTCTAATATCAGGTTTCGTTATTATTTGAACTTTTAAAGTACAATTCACGATCGGAAACCATAAAAAGCTTGCAGATGAGTACTCTAAGAACGTCGGCCATCTTGGTTCTACCTCATACATGATCCTGAATCAGAGCATTATGATTTTAAAAGTCGATCATTCATTCCTGCAGATCAAAATGGAAAAAGCTAAGATGGCTTTTTGAGCCAGTAGATGCGCAATTTAGGGAAAACCTAAGACTTAAGACCCAGGATTACCTACTAGTTATGTACGAGTACAATGACAATTAGACCCATAATAGCATATACATCAACGATTTGGTGGCCAATCACTGAATTAATCAGTACTATTATTCAAGTGGAAAGCCTCCAAAGGGTTTACTGCTTGACAATCACTGGTGCTATATTCTTGCCATGCGAATTCATGCTATGTTGAGAAAATTATCCTACATGAAACCCTTCAAGGTCATATTACCAAAAAGGAAAGAATGTCATGATGAAGAGAGAAAGGAAGAATTATTTACACTAGAAGGTCACGTTTATTACACGCACTACTCTACAAACTCCCTTGGGAATAGGGGCTAAAATCCATGGAAAGAAACCCAGGGCTGAGAAAGCAGCAGCACTGGGCACAGTTCCTACAGTTTTTCAGGTCGAAATAATAGCTGGTATATCTTGTCTTGAGGAAGTTTTTCGGAAATCTTATGAGGTCTGAAGTTGCCAAAAAGATTTCCTTAAGGTCCCCGGTGAAAACTTGGGGCAGTCTGATCTGGATTTATGACTACGATGATATCGAATATAATGAAAAAGCATATGCACTGGATAGGACAGGAGTTTCACAGCCCCTGATTTGTCCGGAACCCTACCATCTCGTGTACGTCTATGCATTCTAAGAATTTAATATCTGACACATGTAATTTAACAATAAATACTTTGACTGAAAGAGTTCGTAATGGGATTCTTCTTCGTGAACGCCTGCATCATGAATACAATAAAAATGATGCACGAGCTGTAACTGTTCTAGAAGCTGTTGATCCACAAATCAGTGTCTTTTCTTTGTATCTAGTCACAGAGAAGTGACATTGTCAAGATTGTCACTTTGGTAACTCAATAGTCACAGTCTTTACATCTTATCCGAAATGATTGTTACTGTCTGGATTACTGCCATCTGGTCGTTTCTCAGACATTTGACTTTCATGTTTTACCTTTCCAAGGTCACAAAATCCATTTTTCCACAGGTTATTTTTGACGTGAAATTTTCGGCTCATTTCAAATCCGCAGTCAAAAATAGGGGTTCTCTTTTAAGAAAGGGGTCTTACCTTCCTTTGACCTTGAAAATTGACCTCAAGGCCAAAATTTCTGGTACCTTTAAATATCCCCCCGGTCCTGGTCAACCTTTTTCGAACTATTTCTTCGTAGATAAAGTATTTTAGAAGATATTTGGGATTATAGATTAGAATAGGTCACCGTGTAGATGTATTGATTAGTTTCCGTAAACCTAGTTACCTTTTCCATTTTTAATTCAAATTGAAAAATCGAATTGAAATTTTAATTTAACCCATTAATGCCTGAATAACAGAAAATTTTATAGCAAATATTAGGTCCTAGATTTTGATGAAGCCACTGTACATTTTCCTTGCGGCAAATTTTTCCTCATGTATTAAGGATCGCTCGACACGATCCAACCATTTAAAAAAATTTTTAAAATATATTATTATTGTTTTTTGGCAATTTTAAGTTAAAAAAGGCATTTTTCCAGTGCCTTTCTTTTGTGCAAAGATCGATTCTGGGCGCAAAAACGGCTCTATTATGCTAAGAATAGGACAAAACGTGTTATTGGGACTTACACTAGCAAAATATGGAGGATTTTTTTTCAATATCAGGTTGCAAAAAATTGCAACACTTGTAAATTATTTTTCATGCACATTTAAAGATGTTGCTTTATAATAGTTTTTTGGTTTGCTGATCACGAATTTGCTATTAGATTTGCAAAATTCAAAATGGCGGATCTAAGATAGCAGAATAATTTTTTAGAAAATTCCCACTTTTGCATTCAAATCGGTATACAAGGCTTCTTGGGATCGCTGATTGCGAATTCGCGATCAGATTCGCGAAATTCAGAATAGAGGATCCAAAATGGCGGACATACTTCCAAAAATTTTCATTTTTGCGGATATAAATTGTCCACAAGATTTTTTTTGTCAAAGATTGAGCATTCGCGATCAGATTTGCAATATTCGAACGGGCATATCGAATAAAAAAAATTCCATGAAATTCTGTCGAGTTGCATACTTTACAAATCTGTGTTATCTAATTCTATCGATTATCGATTCGTTTCTGTATCTTCTTTTGCCATTATAGAAAATGTTGCCCAATTCTCACCACGTGGCGGTAGACGATTATCGAAAACTTTTTTTTTCTTTTAATTTTTTTTCTTTTTTTGTGTTTTTATGATTTCTTTCTGTGAGTTCTGTATTCTTTAGGCGTCGTTTTATCTCAGGTAAATGAGGTTGCGTGAAGCAATTTGAAAAAAATATAAGTTGCAAATCTTACAGAAATTTTGCGTCCTCTTACCTCACTTTTTGACATTCAAACAATATCTGAAATTATCGGAGAAAACATTTAAATTTTTTGTTATAATAATAATAATTTCCGTAATATTGGATCCGCGATTTTGAATTTCGCGAATCTGATTCCGAATTCGCAATCAGAGACCCCGAGAAGCCTTGTATACAGATTTTCATACAAAAATGAAAATTTTCTAAAAAATTAATCCGCCATCTTGGATCCGCCACTTTGAATTTTGCAAATATGATAGCAAATTCGTGAGCAGCAACCCAAAAAACTATTATGTATCCATTTTAAGGAATAATTCAATTCAGAGAGAGTAAACAAAGTAAAGTGGAGCAACATCAATAAATCTGCATGAAAAATAATTCACAAGTGTTGCAATATTTTGCAACCAGATATTAAAAAAAAACATCCCAAATTTTTTTTCTAGTATAAGTACCAATAATACTTTTTATGCTATTCTTAGCATAATATATCCATTTTTGCGAACAGAATCAATCTTTTCCCAAAAAATAGGCGCTGAAAAAATGCATTTTTTCACTTAAAATTGCCAAAAACTATAAAAATATTTTTTCAAAAACTCTTTTAAATGGTTGGATCGTTTCGAGCGACCCTTAATACATATGGAAAAATTTCCTTAAGTAAGTAATGGAATTAAAAAGAAAATTGATTTTATCAATGAAATGTATTCTAACAATTAATAGAAAGAACATGAAAATCCACCTTAACATCTGCGATGCAAAAAATCTTTCAAGTACAACTGTGTGAACTTGTGGAATCAATGTTGGTCAAGTAGCTTGGGAAAAAATATTCACAATAAAATATAAAAAGAAACTTTTATAAAGTGCCTTACAGAAATTTTTAAATAAATTTGAAAAGGCCATATTAGACGTTATACAACTATATGGCTTTTTAAAATTTATTTAAAACTTTCTGCAGGTCACTTTATAAAAGTATCTTATATTTTATAGTGATTATATTTTACCCAGTTACTTGGCCAACTTTGATTTTACAAATTCATATAGTTGTACTTGGGAGATTTTTTTGCATTGCAGATATTTTTGGTGGGATGCATATCATTTGCCAAATCTAAACTTGATCTTAAAAAACTTAAAGGAACACAATTTGTTCTGTAACTAATATAAATATATAAATAATTCTGTTGGCAATATTTTCTATCTGGCTTTATGGTCGTGATTTTTTAGAAAATATGTATAAAATCCTTTCAAATTTATTTTTTCTTAAGATTACCATTTTATGGTGTCATAAAAAATAAATCAAAAGGTTATTGAACAATTTCAACTACGTTCACATCCAACTTTTTTCCTTTGAAGTTATTTTAAATTACTTTATCATCATTCCACAAACAAGTTGTTAACTTTGTTTAATGTAATCCTTTTTAGTTTGTCATCACATGATAAAATTGTATTGATGAGAAGAAAAATAAATCTTAAAAGTTTTTATACATTTTTCACATAATGTTGTTTCTTTGCCTTTTTTTGCTTCTTCTGTTGCTTTGGCATAAAACATATTTTTTGCTTTAAATAAATATATTCTCTCTTCTTTACAATAGGCGCGAGCACAAGGGAGACTATCACGGAATATACTATTTACAGTAAGACGAAACTAGCAAAAAACTAAGTAAAACAAAAAATAACCCATTCATTTTCTGCCCGGCATATTTTGTCGAATAGAAATGCTTAAACTTGTTTGAACTGAAATTACGTATTGGTCATCAAACTTGCCGAAAGAGAAAATTATTAAAATTCGGCATACTTTGCAAGAGTGCAATACTCGATATAAATTATATTGATTTTACTTTTTTCTTATAAAATACACACGAACCAATAGTCTAATAAATACAAACTATTTAAGCTATTCGCATTTGCTCTTCTTAATTTAAATTTTTAATTGAACCTTTAAATTCATAACTTTCAAAATTTGGAAACTGTACACTTCAGTTTAGAACTATTTTCATATTTTAATCAAATTTGCTATCCCTTTGGGAAGCTTTTGTGGGTTTGAGCTATTTTTTCACTTTTTTTAATTCCCTGGAGTGGGGATGTTATTCTGATGTAGGCAAAGTGGCATGGAAGGAAAAGTCGCTGGAAAAGGGATATATAGTGGGGTGGACGAGGCGATTTCTTTCGTAAGGAGAAAAACGCATGGTTGAGTTTAGAGGGGCAAAAGAGAGGGTTGCGGATATGTATATATATACATATAGACAGTACTGAGGGGATTCACAGAGGCTGCCGCGCCGGCACAAAGCCTGCTAATGGATGTCCACTCCCTGCCAAAGATGCTTCCACCTATCCCATTCGCCCGTATAATCCCTGCATGACGAGCTAGTGAAAATAACGTAAAGCTCTGTGTCAACTCGAAAAGTACGATTTTTACCATAATAGCTATTCTTCATTCAGTCATACGCAAAACACTAATCGTCAAATTTAAAATTCATGAAAATATAGTGAAACTTTTTTCCATTAATTTTGGATTTAAAAATACGCTTTTTTACTTTTTTAAATTCTTTTTGAAGGATTTAAAATAAAAAAAATTAAAATATACTTTAGAGTTAATAAAGTGTCAGCTTGTGCAAAACTCGGGAGACCAAAAGTCACAACTGACAAGTCATTGGTCAGCAGTCAAACGTGAATGATAGATGAGAGTTTAAATGTAAAAAGTCAAAAGTGGTCAAAGGGCAAAGTTGAAATAATATAACGTTAATTGGGGCGAATCACTACATTTGTACTCAAATCATGACTTAGAAGTGCTATAGAAAGCACCTACGTTGTCTTAAATTTGTAAAAACTATTAATATAAGTTCTTCATGATTTAATTTAAAAATATTCCATAGATCTTCGTAAAACACTGTGATATGGTGAATCACTACACTTAAAGTGTTGTTAAACGTGTGTGTATCTTATACTAAGCTTGGTACAAAATTAAGTAATAAGAAAAGAAACAAGAATTAGCTATAACGTATGAACATAACCTATATTTTATTTTTACATTGTTTAGTTATTATTGCCCATATGACTATATATTATTATTCTTCTTCTTATTATTATAATATTAGGCCAAATCCATTTCGGAGTATGCGTGACTTTCATGTTCATACCCTCGTTATATTGTCGGGGATCAAGGAATTTAGTGTACAACGTGGGGAGCAGGGGTACAATTTTAGATTAATCTTGGATTCCCGTCTTTATTATTTGTACGATAAGTTCGTTCTACAACACTGCTCTGACCAAGGTCGCTGATCAACATCTCTATCAATCATCCCTGGCGAAAAGCTTTAGAAAGTCATCATGTAAAACTTTCCATCCGGGCACCATTCACTCACATGACACTTTTCATCATGTATTTCTTATAAACTATTTGCCGCTACACTTTTCTGTCTTGGCATACCTCTTTAGCTTTCTTCAAGTCAATGTATTTCCTCATGCAAGCATTTGTGTTTTTATGTGTTTTTACATCTCTCGATTTAAAGTATCGTTCACACATTCTAACCATTCTTTCCTTACTGTGCCGCTGGGAACGCTGTCATTTACTTTACCTCGATATAATTTTTTCATCCGTCGTTCTTCTTTCCTTCTCTTAACATGCTGAAACCATATTAATAAATTTTTTTTACTCTTTTCAAGGAGTGCCGTCTCTACACCAAATTCTTTGAGGATTCTCTCATTACTGACTTTATCCATTAGCGTTTCACTGCACAAATTGCGACACTACTGACAACCTTCCTGCTAACGATATTCCCATCAGTAGTAAATACACTACCACGATAGACGTACTTATTTATTGTTCTATCCTCTTATCGTGTAAGGCAATAATGCAAACCTTCGGTTGTCTCTGCCATAAAAACCTTATCATCTGCAAACTCTAAACTATGCACCTTCACTGTCCCAAGATCCACACCTTCATCCTCTAAATGGATGATTCTTAGACACTTATCCAAGAATATATTAATTAATCATGAGAACATAACATAACATATCCTTAACGCATTGCATAATATCAAGCCAGTTACGCAATTGCCCATTTACTTTCAGACTCGCTTTGCTACCAGCATATAATGTTTTTATTGTCTGCAGGAACCATCCACTGACATACTCTTTTAGGACTTCCAGAAGCTTACATCTATCCACCTTATCAATAATTTTCCTACGTCAGCTAATTCACAGAAATCTTTTTTATTCACTCTCAAACTTTTTTCTGTGATCTGTCTCAAGCTACATATCTGATCTGCACATGATCTTCCCAGCATAAATCCACATTGGACTACCCATATCTTTTCTACGTTACCATTCTTTAAGTTCTTAATTATATTTTTAAACTCAGAGGTACAGATTCTTTCAATCGGGTTTTCCAACGTACCGTATTCTATGTTGCAATTGTGCTGCCCTATAGCTTCACTATCCAATAATTACTTGAAAGAGTCTCTCAAAGCGTCTAGTATCCCGTATGCATAATATACCAGTCCCCACTTGCAATTTCTTAAACCGAATAACTCTGTACTACTACTTCCTTTCATAATGATCAACGCTAATTTTCGAAACTGTTTCTTGCTTCCGTCACAATAGATTTGAATTTTCTTCTCTTTCTCCGCTTTAATTTAATCTTTACTTTCATTAAATAGTATTTTTACTTTCCTGTTTTTGTCTCTGTAATCATTTGCTAGTTTATTTCTCTCCTCGCCACTAGGATCTGTTATGATTATTTTTCTTAGATACGCTTACTTCTTTTCGTTAATAGCTACGTGGATTTCATTATTCCACCCCGCATCACCAGACATTCTTCCAACAGCCGCAATACCACACACTTCACTCGCACCTCTAACAATAATATCCCGGAACATAGTCCATACGATCTGCATATCTTTATTGCGCATAAGGGCCTCCCAAGTTGACATATCTATGCGTTCGTATATCCTATTCTGAAAATCTGTTTACACTATTGGTTTCTGCAAATTCTTAATCTTTATTCATGTCTGTTTCATCTTTTTCGTTGAATTTCTTCTACGTCCTTGCATTAAGTTCATTTTTGAGACTAGAAAGTAATAATCCGATTTACATTCAGAACCCTTCATAACCCTTGTATCTTCTACTATCTCGCTGACTCTTTCGTCCGTGACAAGAAAGTGAATCGCACTGGCTATATTCTCTGTACTAGGTGTACAAGTCAATCATTTTCTGCATAAACCAAGTATTTGTAATAAATAAGCCCTTTTCTAACCACAAGGTAACTAATCTGTCATATATACTATTTTTTTGGATCCCGAAAATTAGCTAGCACACTTTCCGGAGCCTGACATTAAAATTCTGCCCGTACATACATACCTCCTAGTAAATTAATTCTTTTCTCATGATCGCAGTGCATATAGTATAATTTAAAGTGTCCCAGAAGGCGTCCTTTACTTCACTCGGTTTACCATCAACAGGGGCGTAGCACTCTATGATGAATAATCTTCTGATTCCTACTTTCATTTTAACTCACAACAATTTGGGAGATACAAATTCATGCTTCTTGACATGTTGTCTTGCTCTCTCATTCACATAAAATAGCTAGCTTCCTTACGAGCATAGTTTCTCGTAATTCTCTTTCCTTATGATCATTCACCGCTCTAGCATTTCAAACATCCAGTCTCCATTCGGAAACTGAAGCTTTCCTTTAACCTTGCCGGATGCATGCCTTTCGTCAACCAAAGTCTCAATCCACTCCGATGCAACTGTATTATTTTTATTATTAATTGTGTAAAGTGTGCTCCCAAGTACTAAATTGATGTGAGGAATGTGTTTTGCGAGTCGAAATCGTGTCTAAACTAATTAGCCAGTCATCGTAAGGTGGAGAGTCTAGTTATAACGCCAGTCTCACCAAAAACGTAAGACCAAAGACATAAGAGAAGACGAAAGGAAAAAGTAATAAAAAATCTCTGCACTTATATTTTTATAACGTTATTCGTAAGTGTAAAAAGTTTTTAAAATTTATTTATAATGTATTTCTGTTGTGACGATTCACCACGTTATCTTTGGATTCAGGTTATTAATGGAAAACTTAAGAAACAAAATTCAGAAAATCTGTCTGGGAAATATTTTATTCCTTTCCAGGAGGGCTTGAATCGCTTGAAATTTCTTCTTTACGAGAAACATATGAAAGTTTGGGTAGTCTAGCCTTTCTTCTTCACATAATTTTTAATTCAAGTATATGTAGGAGCTGGTAAAAAAACTGAATGGAGAAATCAAGCTGAAAAAGAATGATTCCCAGCAATAATAAAATTCGATATATTATGGATAATATATGACATCAGAAATTATAATTTTATTTACAGTGGAAAATGTTGTCTCGTAATTAATTATTTTAGTTGATGCACTATAAATTTAACCTATATCGAGGATATTTACTTTATCCTTATCGTCGCTGTCGTCGTTGTCTTTGTCGTTGTCATGGTTTTTGTTGTCTATATACACGATCACTTTCAAAGGAATTCGCCGATTAAATTGTCTTGAGAAGAAAGGACGAGTTTGTTATCCAGCCATTTTTGATCAATGGTTCTGATTTTGTCCATCGAAACTGCTTTTTAAAAAATCAGTCATTCCATTTTCCAGCAAAACTATATGAGATATGAACAAAATCTTGATTAGAAAATTTTTTGTCAATCATTTTTCTTTATGGGACGCGTTTTTCTCATGTTAATCATAAACAATAACATTAAATATTATTTTAATAAATTTGGCTAAAAAATTATGATTACAGAGTGCGAGGATTGTCATTCTTCGTGAATTTTTAGCTTTAATCCTAAATTTTTATTTTTAAATAAAAAATTAAAAACAATATAATTATCAAATCAAGGGAAACCTCGGTAATGATTATTTTCATTGCAAAATTTAATTATTGGATGATTCGATTATATGCATGTTTCACCAATAAAAGAATTAATAATCAATAAATGATGAATATGTGTACTGTACGTATTTAAAACTAACGAGATTTTTTAAAATTAGGCATTGGTTCCCCAGCTTTAAAAACTAATTTTTTTAAGAAGAGAAGAAGCAAGTATTTTAGTGGAATATTTGAAATTCTTATCATGTTTTATTCATTATCATTTGCATTGATTAAAATAAGTGCAGAATCGATGTTACTAATTTTTGTATTATATTTGCTATATTAGAATATTATTATGTTGTATGTTATATGTTATTTATTCTAAGTTTGATCATATATTTTAATATTACTTTAAAGAATCCATTAACACATAATAATAATGATTTTAGCATCTATGTATCTAGAAATTCCCAGCGCTGGATTCTATTCGCTTCGTGGTTCGTGTGCTGGAGCGTTTTGGAATTTTTGGTTTCATGTCAAATTTACGAACAAGATTATTTTTATTGTCTTTGTAACTCATCAAAAGTTAGTATTTTCGATGAATGATGACTACATAATTCAATATATGAAAAAAAATTCCGTTAAAGATATTTTTGAATTCTTTAAACAATTAATACTTATTTACTTTATGGGGAAATATTATTATCAAATGTACCCCCTGAAAAAATTTTCTAGCTAAGTCAAACATTGGCAAAGTGTTGTCCTATTAAACAATAGCCCGACAAATAAAAAAAAATTTCAAAAGCAAACAATAGCTATGTATTATACAAGGACCACAAGTGGCAATTTTTCCTTGTATGAAGTTGTAATATAAACCAAGGCCCGAGGTGAAGCAATGGCGAGTATTTCTGGCGAGTATTGCAATCACATGCAGAAAAAATTCAACACAAGGGCCGTGTGTCATAGAATGTTTTTTAACACAACTAAATTATAAGTATGCTATTCGATCCTTCTCCGAACGTGCAGCTTTTAACTACTGATCTGTCATGTAGTGTGCAGACAGTGCCAGAGTTCTTAGTTTCCGATAAAGTCTGTTGCAGATGTTTGTTGCCAATCAGATCACAGTAGGTGATTAATTATAATTCTAGTACCCTAAGTAAACCGTTTATGCGCATCGGCTTGTAAATAATGTTTTAGGGATCGTTTGCAAGAACTAAAATCGCACTTATGATGATAAATACTGGCGCTTCGAAAGGACACAAACGATTCCAAATTCGAATACGTCGCGACCAAAAAGGAGTCGCATCGAATGAACTACTTAAATGCCCCTGAAAAATCTAAAAAAAAATTTCTCAAATTTTACTCTTTTAAGAAGCAAACAAATATCCGCCAAAGACAGTGTTTTTATATAGAATTTTGTAAAAAATTGAACCTTTCTACGGTAAAAAAGTTAAAAATACAGGATACTAATTTTTTTTAGTACACCATTAAGCCGCTTTCTTTTCGGGGCAGGCGTGACTGGGGAAGGGAGTAAAGCGAGGAAGGGATTATAGAATTTTTAGATTGATCTAGAATTCTCGTGTTATTTATTTATATAAATCTTTCGTTCTGCAACACCGCTCCGATCTAGGTTGCTGATCACTCTCTCTATCAATCAAGCCAAGTGAAGCTCCTCATAACGTCGTCATGTGAGGTTCCTCACTTGGTTCCATTAGTATCCAAGTTATTTTTTTTCAGACGTCATTCACTCTACTGACACTCTTTTTATGAACTATTTGCCGCCATACTTTTCTGCTCTGGCATACTTCTCTAGCTTCTTTCACGTCCATGCATTTTTTCATGTAAGTTCTCGTGTTTCTGTGGCTCCTAATATCTCTTCTAACTAGGGTCTCATTCACACATTCTAACCATTCGTTCCGCGGTCTGCCTCTGAGCACGCTGCCATTTTCTTTACCTTGATACAGTTGTTTCGTTATTCGTTCATATTTCATTCTCTCAATATGCGCGAACCATCTTAATTGTGTCAACTAGTGTGTCTTCCGCACTACATTCTTTGAGAATAATTTTTTTACTCACTTTGTCCATCAGAGTTTTCCTGAATATTGTGTACAAATATTGAATTATGTATTGACATTTTGGCTTTATTTAAAATATCTTTACTTCTCTTAAGGGGACCTCCTCTACCAATAACCTTATTACCTTCGTTTATGCGTCTATCTAACTCCTCATCTATTTTCCCGTCCCTAGGAAATAAGTTACCAAGGTATACGAATTTATCAACTTGTACAATTCTCTCATTTTTTACTACAATGTTGCATTTTGTTTTCTCACTCTATCCTCCGAACACCATAGTTTTTGTTTTATTTGCGTTAATTTTGATGCCCATGCTCTTCAGGCCTGCAGTCAGTTTATTTAACACTCTTTGCAAGTCTTCGATTTACTCAGCAATAATAACCTTATCAACTGCGAACGCTAACCCCCGTACCTTTACTGTTTCGAGAGCCACACCTTCTTCGCCGAAAAGGTCCATTCTTAAAAACTTGTTCATGAATAATATAAATAACCATTAATACATAACGCATCCTTGGCTAACTCCTTGCATAATATTGAAACGGTCACTTAATTTTCCATTGACTCTTACACTCGCTTTGCTACCTGTATATATTGTTTTATAGCTGTAGGAGCCATCCATTGACTCCGCACTCTTTGAGGACTTCCCAAACTTTACTTCTATCTACCTTGTCTAAAGCTTTTTCTAGGTCAACAAATGCACAAAAAACTTTTTTCCTACTCTTCAACTTTTTTTTGATTTGCCTTTAGCTAAATATTTGATCCGCACATGACCTTCCTGGCATAAACCCACTTTGGACTTCTCAAATCTTTTCCTCTCTTATTTTCATTACCTTGCAAACAAGCATTTTTGAGTATATTTTACTTATGGTACTTAATAGGCTTATCTCTCTGTAATTATTGTAGTCGCCTTTATCTCCGTTTCTTTTTTTTTTTGGTACGACAATGGTTTTTTTCAATCATCTGGGACTTCTTCCATCTGGATACATAAATTTATCAATTCGCACAGTCTCTGTAGTATGTACTCCGAATAGTCCCCTAAAATAGTCTCTCAAAGTGCCTAGTATTCCGTCTACACCATATAGCATTTTCACCTTATTATTTCTCATGTTAAAAATAACTGTACTTTTATGCCTCTTTATTTCTTTATAAAGCAGTTTCTCGCTTACTTCAAAGTCATTTTGTGTTTTCTTTCCTTCCTCTGCTCTAATTTTATCTTTACTTTCCTTAATTAATCGGTTCAGTATCGTCTTTTTGTGCCGGTAATCATTTATACGTCTATTTCTTTCCTCATCGCGAAGACCTGCCGCGTTCAAAGATCTCCTTTACGCCATGCATCACCAGACATTCTTTCTACAACCGAGGTACCACACACTTCGATCGCACACCTAAAAATGATACTATTCGCACATGCGGTTTCTGCAGGTTCTTAATTTTGATTCGCATTTTTGTATTTTTTCTTTGACTAGTCCTTTTAGTTTTTGATCCGCTACAACAAAGTCAATTATACTGTGGCTATTTTATTTAGACCAGGTGTACATGTAGATCATTGTATGGCTAAACCAAGTATTTGTAGTTAACAGACCCTTTTCTAAGCATAAGCCAACTAATTTACCTCCGTTATGGTTTGTTCTTGGATCCCTAAAATTACCAAGCACTCTTTCTGAATTCTGATTTTGGATACCCACCGTTCCATTCATATCCCCTAGCAGAATTATTCGTTCACCATGATCGCAAACATTTACTGTCCCATTTAAAGTGTTGAAGAATGCATCTTTTACTTGTCTGGGATCACTATCAACTGATAAATGATCTTCTGATTCCTACTTTCATTCTAGCTTACAGAAGTCTGGGAGACACAAAATCATGATCTCCGAGATGTTGGTTCGCTCCTTTATTCAAAATCAGATCTACTCCTTGCCTACCATATGATTCACTATCTATCTACTCCTAACCATATTCCAAATCTGTTGTTCAACATCTCGTTTGCTATGTCTCTTCTTTCACATCCGTTTTTCTTTGTTTCAGCCACATATGAAATATCTAGTTTCCTTACGTGCATGGTTTCTCGTAATTTTTTAACCTTAAGATAATTCACTCCCCTAGCATTCCAAACACCCAGTCTCCATTTGTCGCTTGAAACTCTACCTTTAAATTTATCCTGTGGAAGCCTTTTTTCAATAAAAATTCCAGCCTTTCCGAGGCTATTCTGTTGTTTATTTTATTCATTGTTTAGATTATACATCCAACTACTAGCTTTATGCTATAAGTTTATTTTGCGAGTCGAAATTATGTCCAAGTTAAGTTGTAACTCGCCATATGGTGGAGAATGTAGCTTTAACGTCCATCCCATCAAACTTGCGTTAATAAGGGAGGGTTGAGGGTTGAACTGGAACCGAGAGAGTCGTCTTGGGTTTGTGTCTTTATACTGAAAAGGTCACTAACCTTCAATTGTTGCGCCTAATATCATAAGAAACTTTATATTTTGTAAACGTCACTTAGGAATTAACTCCTTCAAACATTGGCATTTAACTCTAGACTGAAAGAAGTATTCTATATTCCAACTATGAATAATAATTATTATTAAGGACCAAGTTAAAGTTATATGTATTATTAAAATAAAGCTTTTATATCCTGTAATCAGCCTCGGCGTTGGGTATAATTTTTAACAACAAAAAACTCAGCAATATTCTAGATGTCGGTAAATCTAGGTTACAAAAATTTGCAACTAAAAGTTACGTAGCTCAGTAGCACACTAAATCGAGAAAACTAATCTACAAGTTGAAAAACTTCTATTCTTCCTGCTGACATTTCACGGACACTCTTTGAATCAGAGATTCTCGTGTGTGAGCTGACCGAAGTGGAGCTTCATAAAAAATTTGTGACCATGAGGAGAAAATTGGCCGATCGTGGGGTGCGTTATTTCAGCGAAACTTAAACTGCGATAGTGGACAGCGGAGCGACCAATAGGAATTTGCAGTGTTTGCTGACGGAAATCAAAGCGGGGTACCTAACTGTGTGGACAGACGACAGGCGACGAAGAGATAGCCTAGGGGTTGCGGGGAGGCTCCGGGAATGAGAAAGCCAAGGGGATGGTCCAGCGAGAGTCGCTGAGGCGTCCATTCAAGTGGAGTAAGGAAGCAAGAGGGAAGGAGATTGAGTGAAGCAAAAATAAAAAGGAAGAAGAATCCAGAGAGAAAGAGAAAAAAAGAAAAAAAAATTAGAGAGGCGCATGCCGAAGTGTGGAAAGAATCATGACTGCTGGCCAACCAGGCACGCTACACTAAATATATAGCACCACATGAACTGCATGCCATGCAAGGCTACAACCACAACTAAAAGTGGAACTGCAACTAAAACTTCAACTACAGAGTGTAGTAAGAAAAATAGAGCGCAGACCATCAGACAAAATAAAGCAACTTGAAACGAGACCGTAAAGCGTCCAGAGAGAACCACCCTCTTCTAATGTCGCGTCACTACCTAGAAAAGAAAAGCGTTAATCTTTTAAGAGTATTGGCCAGTACTCAAGTCGAACCAACACTGCTTCTATACTCGAGTTTGCGAGAGCTTTTCATACCTTTACTTTCTTTATTTTTGTTATTGTTGTGAATTGTGAGTTAATGCCCTCATTCCTCTAAACCGCTGGAGTTCGCAACAGATTATTTGAATTAGCTTTCTTACCCACCAGATGATCACAATACATAAAATGAGTACATGAATACATGTGAAGATGATGCTTGGCGACAGGTTTTTGATGATTTTAAATACCCAAATCCAACGGCTTTTCATTTTCAAGAAGTTCAAGCTTAAAAATATTATGTTCTGTCATATGAACAGACTTCACAATTGAAAATGTTTATTTTCAAATGATGTGAGGTGCGTGGCCAAGTCAGGATGCAAATGCGAAAGGTCAGAGGTAATATCGCCGTGCAGAAATTGCAAGGTAAGGTCTCGGGAGTGTAGACATTAAGCTTAAATTAACTCGCTGACGAAACCCGGAAGCTAACAAATTGCCATTATGAACTCCATGGCACATGAGCGTGTCTCCTCCGCGTCATCAAGTGCAAAAATTCTAAAGGCAGATCTCATAGGCTAAAGATAATATGTGAAATGTTACGGATCAAAGGTCATAGGGCAGATATCACATCTTAAGAAGTGAGGAGTGAAAGGACATCGATGTTAGTTTTTATGCTTAAAATCATATGATCAAATTCGCATATGTTCATATGCTTGGTTCATAGGTCTGACCTCATATGTCTGAACTCATATCTCAATAAGTCAGGAGTGGAAGGTAAAAGAGGTAATATAGCATATTTCAAAGGTCAGAGGTCACAAGTCAGAGATCGTATGTTACAAATTCTGGGTTAAAAGATCAAATATGCAACCTATTTTCTGAATTCTCTACTTTCGGCAAATGACTGAGTTCGAATTGACGCATTCACAGTAGTACTCCGAAACATCATTGGGAGTACTTGGTAGGAGGTCAAATATGAAAAATCAAAGATCAGAGAAGGAGATATCATAGATTAGAAAGGAACAGCGGGAGATAGGAGGTCAAAGGAGAAATAAAGTCATAGAATAAGGGGCAAAGATTAGAAGTCATAGGTCAAAGATCACATGGAAAATGTAAGAGATCATAAGGCAGGTGTTGAATGTGAAATGTTAATAGTGAGACAGCATACGGAAATCTATCCTTTGTATCATCCCTCCCCTCATCAAATTTCTATATTTGAAGGGTCTGCGTTCTAAGCCTGTTAACTAAATTTTACACGGCGAAGGAAAATCGTTGCTGTTTTTGCGATTTTCAATATTTTTATAAACCGTAAAATTTATTTTGTTCATTTAATAGAGAAAAATAGTACACGTTAGTTTTATAACATTTAAATAATAATTGAATGTTATATGTTGTTTTCAAGCTGCGAGCAAGTTTTATGTGTGAAAATGTTTGAAATCGCAAGCCGAACATGAATGTGCTTGTAAAGATTTAAAATAGTTCATTACAAAAAATTTGCTGAGTTTTAGTAATCGAGACGCGTTGCTCACGTTCATCTTTACAGCGATCTGTAGACGATAACATCGAAGATGTCGTAAAAGTAGCCACAAATAACTTTCGATACATACGTACACTTAACTGCACACTATACACACCCTGCCATGTGTCTTCCTACCCTGTCCGACGAGTAAAGTAAACCGAAGTGGGAAAAAACACGGATTTCCCATACAACGTGATAAGCAGTCAACAGGTTTAGATCGCGGACCTTGCTGTAGATACCTAAACGCGATTTTCAAAAATGCACAAAAAATAACTAAAAGGAATGGCAGTTAACAGATTTAGACCACGGATCCTTGATTTTTTTCAAAGCACATATATGCGAAATATTTCATTAGAATTCTATTGGCACATATTAAATTTTAGGATCACACCTTAAATAGTTTTTTTAACGTATATTTTTTTATGAAAGCTTGAAGAATTATAGATTATTAACGCCTTCAAAATACCGTAAATCTCAAAAATATTTCCAATCCACTTTCCGATAAAAATGATTTTTGGAGCTTACTGTGTTAACATAATGTATGCATAGTTGAAGGACTGAGAATTGAAAATTAATCCCACTTTTCAATCCTTACCATCATTATCCACGAGGAAGGATGGCATAGTGTATAACACTTAGTTCCATAGATGAATGGGTGCTAGGGTAAAAAAAGCGTTAATAAGATAACGCGGGGGCTTGGTTATGGGATTGGGGGCGATTTGAAGTGGTTAGAGAAGAATGAGGCAGAGAGGACGGTACGAGTTTTTGTACTATTCGGAGATTATCAACCTGCTCGGGAGCCGATCCGTGTGCTTTTGGGGGACCCGATGACGCAGTAGGTACGGAAGGGCGAAGGGTGAGGGGGGTTTTCGAGTTGGGGAGTAGTCGCGAAGCTATAGGGGCACATGAGCACGCACATAGCACACGGCACTTCGTCCCCTTGGGACGAGACCGCTCTTTATGCTCGATATAATACCGTTCTCAAAACATACACACTTCGCTCGCTCTCTTAATGTCCACCTATTCTCTCTGTCTATACGTACTTTGGGGTTCAACAATATACCTATGTCTGTATGTACACTTGCACGCGACGCAACGTGCGTTTTATTCTATACTACACCCTTACACAGTTATATACACTTACTGTTATGCGACAAGTAACCCAAGTCATATGGTTACTGCCCATGTCCTCAAATTGCAATCAACCAGACGATCTCTCTCTCTCTCTCTCTTTCTCTGCAATTCTACATCCCGAAAATTAACTGATTAGTTTTATTATGGATATATTTTGTACACAATTTTAATCATGCATTGACAGAGATTAAGAAATTAATCAAAATTAGCAGTATATAAAGCTGTGGAATTTTAAAAGGGTTGCTGCAGATAAGCTTTTTGAAAACTCAGTTTTAAGAAATTGGACTGTTTGCAAACTAATTTCGAGACCTATTCGTGTAACTTGAATATTGAGACAGGGAAAGCTAGACGGGGCAAAGTCAATTTTTGACCAAATTTAGTTGTCATTAACAATATTTCAGTACAGAGATTAGGCTTTGAAATTTTTAATCATGAAATTGATTATTTAAATGTAATCTATCCCTTCACCCATTTTTTAAAATCATACTGAATAAATTAATCATACTCTAATATTGTATTATTACTAAAAAATGTTCCTTCTTTGTCTTAAATATTTTTATTTTTTTGTAAAATTTATAAAAATATGTATTTTAGACGATTTTCTTAATGATTTATGTACTATTTTTATTTTTAATAACATGGAATGATAATCGGTGCTAATTTCCTCCTATAAAATCCTATAAAGTCCTATAAAATTGGGTCGATTAGACCTAGAACCGTTTAGATTTCCCTGCTTCAATTTTATTAATCAATTCAAATTCGAAATAATATTGTTAAGTAATATTAATTTTGTGAACACAAATAATAATCGTCGATAGCTTTAGTCGTGCTGTCTAAATCGAAGCTCCTGAGTTTCACTTTTGTACGATTTCTTTTTTTCTACATTGTTTTTATTATAATGACAGTTTGATTTAATAAATATACACTTCAAAATTAATCTTTAGAAATAAATCGATACAAATGGCAATTTTACTTTTTTTTAAATTAATTGTTTCTGATTGCTCAAATGTTGAATATCAGAGTATTCAAAGCTAAACTGTCATAAGTTGAAAGGCGTTTACAATTTTATTTTAGAAATGTATAAATTAACAGTTTAAAATAAAATAATATTGTAACCGAATCCATTTCAGATCATGAAGCCGGGGGGTGACATGTTTAGCATTAGATTGTCAATGAAATGTTTTTCTGTACATGGAAAATAAGAAAATTTTAAGTTTTTTAAATAACTATAGTGACATTTTTTACAATAATAAAAATGTTTTAAGGGTGAAATGAGTTTTTTTTTTAATTTTGCTTTTAAAAACATGCCATTCTTGAAATTTTTTATTTATTGCGGTTTTTCTTTTTTTAGTTTATCTAGGTTATCACCCTCTTTCTAAATTGATAGTAAATTTTTTTTAACGGTAAAGTTATTCCGATTAAAAAAAAATTTGTCTAAGAAACCCCACTTTTTATTACCTGAAAGTTTTAGTAATAGTACCTACTAATATAATCTACAATCTATAAATTTCCCATTTATATACTATAAGTTACAATAAAAAATTTCAAAGCTGTTTCAGTTTTAAAAGAATTAAAAAACTAAATTTTCTTAGAATAGTTACATATATTGTCAACTTATCATAAATTTTAAACGTGCGAGGCATCCGATTAGAAAAATGTTATTAGATTCGACATAACGATATAATGCGTCAAAAACTCCAGAGCGGATTACTTTTTCTTTGTTTGACCACGAAAAAAACAGACAGCCTGAGGCCTCCAGCCCATGCACCAGAACTGCCGGATTTCGGAATGGCCGGAATGAGGCGTCAAACAATCAGAAACGTTCCATGGAAACAGTGTCATTCTCGATCCAAACTCAGTCGAAGTGTTCGAAATTTTTAAGTTCGTGCCAAAAGGCGTTCGGATCATTTTCAAAATCATTGTCAAGTATGTGTACCGGAATGAACGCAATCCGGATTGACCGGAACACCAAGCACAGAGCACCTTCGACAAGACGAAGAAGTGTACCTTCTTGTCAAAGGTGCCTGTGATTAGTGTTCCGGTCATTCCAGGTTACGGTCATTCCAGTGCATGTGTTTGACAGTTTTGGAAATAAGCGGAACGCCTTTTGGCGCGAACTTAAAAATTTCGAACACTTCGGCTGAGTTCGACTCCAGAACGACACTGTTTCCACAGAACGTTTCTGATTGACAACGCCTCATTCAGGTCATTCCGAGATCCGGCCGCTCTGGTGCATGACCTGTAGGCCTTAGTTCACATTGAATATATATTACCTATAACTCCTGGAAATTGCAACGAAAAAGAGGTAGCTCTTTTGAGAAAATGTCATGTTTTAATTTTTGAAAAAATCATCTCTACTATTTTTAGGGGTTTTTCTTTTTTTCTCATTATTTTTCAAAATACGGAAAACAAACTTGACAAAATTGAACTAAAAACACCCAAAAATATGAAGAACTGCAAACAACGCAAGGTTTTGAAAAAAACAAACAAAAATTTTATTTTGAATAACTTTAGCACTCTTTTTAATTTTGTGTGGATTTACTAACAGTGCGAAAAACTCGACGAACTAGAACATGAAAAACCTTATTATCTTAAAACTACAAGTTTTTAAATTTTAATTGGCAAAAAGAGTTACATCACTTTTAAAATATTTGCAAAAATGTAAAAATTTCGTTATGTTAATTCAAACAAATATATGTCTCTTTTTTCACGTAAAAATGTCACGTAAAAATGGTTTCGATCTTGTATAATTTGCAATAAAATCAATTTTAAATTGGAACCATTTTGAGGCGAATTTTTTATTTTGAGATTGTATAATCATTTACAAATTTCCATCTAAAAGTGTTTCAAACAGAATAATTTTAGATAGCGTATTAAAAAGCTTAATTGTTTACTAATTAATTAAGTTAATTAAATAATTTAATGACTCAGGGTTAAAAACTGAAAATAATACATTTTATTATTTAAAGATTGACTCATTTCAAATTTAAAGTGTTAAAAAATTAAAAACTTCTAAACAAGATTTGAAAATTAACAGTGTAATTTTTGTGTTTGCATGTATTTTCAAAATAATAAAAAAATAAAATTAACAGTTTAGAAATTAATTTTTCAAATTCGCCTTTCAAAAATGGAAACATGGGAGAACTAGCCGTTTAAAATTGAATTACACCAGAAACTTGTAAGACCGTGCAGCTCGGGGCTCTGCACGAACTTACAAACTACGAGCCGGCGCCGTACCTACATATTGCGGAAGCCCGCTCCGAAGGAAAAGGCGATTTGATACAGTACCGAAAATTAGTACGGCGCTGAAAAGGGATCTTTTCAGCGCGGAGGCTCTGATATCCCAAGTGTGAGTTTGTGCCCGCCAAGACTGAAGTAACAAAGACCGGTCTTACAAGTTTCTGGTGTATTTTATTTGAAAAACGTTTCATATGAAATATTTCCAGTCGGACCTCGACTATGATTAAAAAAACTGATTAAAACAAACCGACCATTATTTATAGCTGCGTAAATTTCTAATGTGCAACTTTATTTTTCCACCGAGCGACCTCGATAACTGACACCCCTCCTCCCCCAAAAAAGTTCATCGAATCGAGGTTGTATGAATTTTCAATTATGTTAATAAAAAAAGTTTGATATTCCAAATATTATAAATTACCATATCTTCCTTACTCTCCAATAAAATGTAGAAATATTATAGTTCGATAGATTCATCTCAAATAAACAAATCTTTTTTATTCTTACATAAGCTTTAAATTATATGAATGAGATTATTTTTACTATATAAACCCATTATTCAAACAATATAAGTTACTATAACTTCCTTACTCTTTAGGAAAATGTAATAATATTATAGGGCAATCGATTCGTCTTGAGTCAAGGAATCTTTTATATTATCGCATCAACTTTGAATATTATTAAAAAACTGATAATGAAAAGTAAAAAAGAGCTCCCAATTTCATCAATTTATTTTTAACCATCTAAAAATGATCCTGTTCATAAAAAGCATGACATCCATACACACACTTACACTGAGAGACCTTTTGTTAGAATAATTAGAAAAATTGAATTAGAATTTAGTATAATATCGTTACAAAATAGGGAGAACCGAGGTTTTATTACATTTATTCGTATTACAGTACCGAAGTTTAATAATTATCATACGAGCATTTAAAACACAAAGACGAGAAAGTAGTATTCTAAATACGAAATATTGTGAATCTCCATTTCAGGAATTAAAACTATGAAAAAATGATATTGTTTTTACTGAGTTTTCGAAAAACAATTTGAATAAGAAAAATAGCGAATATTATAATCTCGAAAACTTATTTTAGAAATTGATATTGTCAATACCTATGAAATTTACAGAAGCCTGAGACGTATAGCAAACTATGAAATCATTATTATTTGATTTTTCATATAGTTTCGTTTGAGAATGCTCCTCGATTGTTTCTGCCATTTTTCAAGTGAGACGAAAGATTATGTTTCACAACATTTGAAATAAAAGTTAACTTTTTCTATCTGTAATTCATTCATTTATTATGGGATTTAAAACATTAGGAATACTTTATAATGACATTTGTACACTAAGGTAATAAGATTTAATTCAATGAGTACAATTTATAAAATATTAAATAAATACACTAAAGTTTATTATACTGAGTTACTGAGATATCAAATTAGAGAATGTAATTCATAAAAGAATAATATCAGTTCCTTTAAAAAAAATGTCTTTTATAAAAAATCAATTAAAGCGACACCGCTTTTCCAAGATTATTCCATGATGAATATTCCATGATGTAAGTTAGCCGTGAGGTTTCGTTGTTAATGAATGCGTTTAGTGCTTTAGGTAAGTTAGGTTCGAATCTCGTCGCAGACGTTTCGATTTTTCATAGCGATTAAGCTTGCGATTATGTATATAGTGAATAAATTAAGTATATAATAATAAAAATTATAATTGTACGCGCGTGTCCGTATTTAATTGTATTTAAATTGCGTATTTATTTCCACCTTCTGAAGACTAAATCTTTGGGTGGAGTAAGTTTATTTTTCATATAGTCGTTTGAGATTCTCATATGCTTTGTATGGCAACTTTAATAGATGTTTTCGCTCGTTCGAATAAAATGTATTACTATCGTTTTGACGTTGCTTGTCAATTTTGATGTAGTGAATTTTAAATTCTCGCAAGTTTTATAAGAGTTAATGCAACATTCTTTCCATTTGTTCTAACAAAAATATTAGTTTTGACGGCTGATAACCATTTTATTAATTTTTGATACGCGAACAAAAAGTCTCTCAGTGTACATCTAGAAAATTGTTTATAACATTGCGTTGAATATTTTTAATTGAGGAATTTTCATTTAAACAAAATAAAATTTTTTCGAATATGTTATGCATATTATACATATCATTATTAAAATTTTTAATATTTACCAATAACATAAATTAAGAAGCTGCGTTTTAAAATCCATGTTGACTATACAAATTTAGCAGAAAAAAATAGCCTTAAGAATTATTTAAATGATATTATTTTATAATTTTTAATCTATAAATCTTTTAATTCTACGATATAAATATTTGTAATAAAATTTTCTTTCTTCTTTTAAGGGGATGTTTTTTGAGAAAGATGATTGCACATGTGATATAAAAATACATTCTTTCAAGTAGTCGAGTGTCCCCAACTGGTTCGCCCCTCGAGACTGAACTTGCTTCATTGTCCTGTGTGGCTATACTAATTATAAGGCGATTCTTCCCAACCAATGTCACGGCTCCCTCCGAGTAATCCTGAAACGCTTTTATTTCATCGGGGTTCTGTCCATCGAGAGCTAATTTGAAGCCTAGTTGTTGACTCTCTTTATACTTTTTTCCAACTTTTAATGTTTCTCTAACTCGTAACATTTCTCCTGTAGTTTGATTCAAACTTAAAATAAAAGTTTAGATTCCGATCCATTATTAATGTAATATGCTTTATGGAAATTGACCATCTTAAAACGGATACAATTTTTGAAAAATCCTAAAGCTTATAAACGGTTCAAAAAGATAAACGTTTCCCAAAGTTAAAATTTATTTAGCATTCAAATGATTAAAAAACTTTCCTATTTGCAAACTGCAAACGGAAACTCTTAACTACAAATAACTTGAAATTTTTTTTTCCAATTTCTGAGGTTCTTCAAATTTGGCACTCTTAAGGTTGAATTTTAAAAAACCTAGTTGGAAAAAGAACAATAATTAAAGAAATAACAACGGATCCTATCCAATATGCAAATATTTATCCAAGTGCAGTTTTATTAAAATTATGAAAACAGATTCAATGTGAAGGCATGATTGAAATAAAACATCTCATTGACAACCAATTTGTAAAACTGACATGAGGATTCGGAAGATGTGCGAAATTTGTTTTTTATATCAACCATTTCTTTGCAGATGACATCATATGTGTGAGTGAGAAATGGCTTGCTTCTTCACCTCAAATAACGGATTCTCAACGTAACATCGACTGTCAAGTTGTCTATAGTGCGGCTACGAGATAATCCACAAAAAGAAGAGCAAAGGGGGGTCTAGTCATCATCAGCAACCCAAACAAACATAAAATAGAAACGATATTTCTGGCAGAGGATTACATTTTTTTTAAACTCGAAGGTAATAGTTTTAATATAGCTATTGGATCAATATACTCTAGGCCTAATTCTAATGTTGAAAATTCTCTGTACAATGGAAACGAAATAATCTTTGATCTGTCATAGAACCAATCGATACATTGTGGAGAGGATTTTAGCGGCAAGATCAGAGAAATAAATCAAATAGAGGAGGAAACTCTCTGAAACAATTAAAATTTGTATGACATAAGAATATGTCTGGCCCCTGATCTGGACAAAAGGGTAAAACAGATGTTAGAAAGCTTTTAAAAAAGCTGGGTTTTTGTCCTGAATGAGAGAACTAAAAGCGACTGTCCAGCTCGATGCACATTCCTGAGAGAACAAAGTTCTGAAATAATAAATTTCGCCTGAGTAAGTTTAAATTAAGTAAATCAGTTAAGTAAATTAGGTAAGTTTAGATTGCATGCAAAATTCAAAAGAAATTTTGTTCAGTGTAGAAAGAAACAAAATTTTCATCAATTTAAGAAAACGAAATCACCATATCTTTAAAGTGAAAAGCTGTTTTAAATAAAAATACAATTCTTCATTTAAGTTACGTTTTCTCGTCGAATGAAATAATCTACTGATGTCGATAGAAAGCTATTTCTTTTCTGTGAAGATATTGAAAAAAATTGATATTAGGCATGCTGTCATGTTTCTAGCACTTCAAATAATGCACGAGGAAATTGTAGACGGTTGCATTGTGTTCGATTTTGTGAAACTGCATCCGCAGACTGTTTTATTCACAAGCAACGAAGCACAAGCTAACAGTACTCAAAGGGAACAAGTTTCGAGCAAAGAGATCTTAGGTCTGCACATTCTTGAAATATATATCAGAAAACGCACGCACATTGGATTTTCATCATCGATTTGCATAAAAAAAACTTTGCACTATAATATTGCATTCAGATCTGTTAGAAAAGTTCTACCAACTGCATTTCGAACACTGGAAAAAAGTTTTTTTTTCTCATAAAAAATTCAAGTCTGATACAAAAGAATTATTTATTATAATAGCTAAAAGTTATTTTCGTCTTTTATTGTTTTAAATTAAAAATTTCTAACTCTGAATGACCCAATTCTGAATCGCAGTTTTAAAATGTCTTTAAATTGTATTAAAATAACTAGCAGTAAATATATGCACATTAAGTGCGTGTTTTTATTTTGCCTATGTTTTTCTTTTCTAACATAAGAATTATAAACGGTTTTAAAATCCATTATTAAAAAAGGTTTTTCAATATTAAGAGTTTTTCGAAATTTTGAAACAGTAATTAATAATTTCGATCAGGTCTAATTAAAAAAAATATTTGGAATATACGTTCAAAAATGAATTTGAAGAAACTCCAAATTGAATGATTATTATTAAAAGGACCTAGGGGGATAAGCATGTAAAAATGGCCCCCGCACCTACCAAGCCTTTATTGGCACCATATATTGACATGTATGTGAATATAAAATTCTGCAAATTTCCACCTTCAAATTTCATTCTTTTGGGATATTAGTTTAACTAAGCGGTAGTCTGAAATAAAGGTTCACTTGTATTTTAAGGAATCACTTTTTTTCATGTCTTTTGTACATAACATTATGAAAAATAAAAACCAAACTTCTGAAAATTCAACTACACGATTATTGAATCCAACTGTTCAATCTTTGTTTTTGATCATTTTTTCAACCTCTCTAATCTGCTCATGAGAACCTTTTCGTCATTTCATAATTCTTCTTATAAACTAAATGAGTTGTATTTACAATGTTATAATAACTACTGAAATAGCACTAAATGTATGCCCTGAAGTGTTTATAAGATTTCTTATAACACCTGTTGTTTTTTGGTAGTCATTTGTTTCTCTGAATAATACTGCGCAGGTCAGGTTTCTCGAATCTACTATTCATTTGTTATCAACTCTGAAGGTTGATAACATTGACTTAGAGCCGAGCGTTTCATCCTAAACGCTGAAAATAATTTTTTTCTTCGATTAGTTGTATTTATTCTTTTAACTATTCGCACTGGTCTCTTAAAGCTTTGTTCTTTTTTTGTTTTTTCATATTTGGCAATGCCGAAGACGGTATCGATAAAGTTAAGGTGTGCTGGTTGCGACAAATTTTTAAAAAAAGTAACGGGTAAAAAGAAACATGTAAAAATGGAAATGAAGCTAATGATTTCTCTTTATATTTAAAGCCAATAATAGTCGTTGATGACATTTCATGTAATCTATGTCGACTTTACCTTTATAAAAAGAATCCTGGCGAAGGTGCTGAGCCTGAAACGAAAAGAGACCCATCTCTGAATCTGAAACCGATGATCCATCCTTCGAAATTAAATTCGGACCAAAGGAAGAAATCGCTAATGAGGAACGTGTTGAAATTCCTATCCAGCGAACTGTGGCTACGCACAAATATTTTTGTATTTGTTCATTGTCGAGAAATCTATATACCAGGTGGAAATCTGGTGTTGTAAAACTCACTTAATAAAAAATAAAATTTATGAAGATGATCTTGGACTCTAGAGAGCACACTCTATTACAACGAGTCTCTCAGTTTTATAGTTATCTAAAGTGATGGAAACTCTGTCTACAAAATGTGATTCGTCATTATTAGACAAAGTCAGCGAATATAGCATTTCGGAAAAATAGTTAACAGTTTTCACAAGATTATATTGGGAAAAGCTTGCTATTATTAAAGATATGACGATTTCACTGCAAAACAGTCAATCAATAACAGCTTTCGAAAATGACGTTTTACCACTTCGTTTCGGTATAAGTTCTGTCATTTAGAACCGCACAACCGAAATGGCAAAAAATTATTTAATCTAAATGAAAATTTATTTATGATTTCCGATAGCACTTTTGCTCGTCATCAAAAAAGTACCAACGACGAATGTCAGAGAAAATCTTACTTTGTGCAGAAGAAGGTTCCTCTTTTTAAACCTTTCACTGTGTGCAAAACTGTCGGTTATTTTATGGACATGCTTGGACCAAATTATGCAAACGAAAATGATGCGGGCATTTTGGAAACTATCATTGACGATCTAAGTAGTTTGTGCAAAATCCTAAGAGAAGGTGATGATTTCGTCCTTGATCGTGGGTTCCGTAATGTAAAAGAAAACTTAGAGGATGAGAATTTTAAAGTCTTGATGCCTGCTCTAAAAAGCAAGAGGAACAATTCTCGTTTTTTCGCTAAAGTTCGCTGGGCAGTTGAATCTGTACACGATGTATTCAAACAAAAATATCGCCTTTTGGATCATAAAATCGACAACAAGCTCATACTGCAAATTAAGATTTATTTCAGAATTGCGACGTTTCTGAACAACACTTTTGGAATAAAATGGTTGGCTTCGTCGTTTATGGTTTGACGCATCACACATACGAATGTGCCAAAGGAAAACGGACTGTTGGTTGTTGCCCTCATATTGCTGCAATAGTGTATTATTTATCTCATGCTAGATACTTATCTTAAGTTTTTAAACCGACGCAAATACTAAGTGATGTATTCAAGAAAAATAATTACATTCCAGTAATTGAAAGTGACAGTGATGAAGATAAAAAGTATTCGGTTTTATGTGAGGCACGGGGATACACACTAAAAAAAGCACCTCATTTTCTGAGAGGCGATGGGACTCGCACTCAAAATGCACCCCGTTTTGTGAGGAGAGAGTACTCACACTAAAAAAGCACCCTAACATGGAGTTCAGAATCGTATTGCAACCTCCTCGTGATGAACTCTGGAAACTATAATTTTTATAGACCAACTGCAGACGATTGTTATTTAAATACTTTATATACATAGAATACTAAAATTTTTTTCCAACTTTTTCTCGTGAATATTTTTCAACTATTTCGATTGTTGTGTCGTGTGCCGTGTGCTGTGCGACATGCATGATTTTCGTCATTTCTCTGAAATAAATGTATCTTGAAGCAAGCACTTCAAGGTTGTCTACCTCCAAAACATAACCTCAAAAAATTGTTTTCAAGATTTGAAAGCATTTTTTTACCACTTTTTTATCCAAAAAAATCAAACTTTCTTCTAAAAGTAGTCTTTTTGGTTAACACAACATATATTTTGTTTGTCAAAATCGGTTCAGCCGTTTTTGAGAAAAACCCATTGTTTGATTTTACTCCCCCCTCCATATCTCTCCAAAAAATGAAATTTTAAGGTTAAAATTTGCAATATTTCACATTCACATAGATGTCAATATATGGTGCCAATATAGGCTTGATAGGTGCATGAACATTTTTACATGCTTATTTCAGATTCTAATTTAAAAAATTGGATCATTTAAAATGGAAAGGAATTGAAATTGTATTCTTTTTAATTGAAAGATTTCAAAATTAAATTGTTGAAAATTGAAAACTTTGTAATTTAACTAGTTTTTAATTCAAAGCGATTAAAATTTGACAATTATAAATAAATAGTTATTAACTGCTCATTACATAAACAATTATAATTTAATATTAGAATGGATTAGTCAAATAAGATGAAAAAAGCTAAGTTCACAATCATTTTTTAATTAGAAACCTTCAAAATTAAATTGTGCTGAAAAACCGTTCCAAGTTATGTAATCTAAAATAAAAAAAAATAAAAAAATAAAATAAAACGGAACATGGAAAATTAACTGAATTGAAATTTGAAAACATTGAAAATCAAAAATTATTTTCAAATTTTTTATTATACTGTTAAAATTTAACGATCTCAATTTTAGAACTCTAAGACTGTATCCTTTATAAATTAAACAAATCATTCTATTACCGATGTATCAATTTCAGATCGCTTAATTTTTAACGCTTTATTCAACATTATTTTTTATTCTTAATGTCTACTCATAAAATATTTTAAAACTTCCAATTACTCATTATTTTAAATCTTTAAAAAATCGGACTATTTTAAGATATTAGGTTGAAAATTAAAAGTTAAGTAAAGAATAAAAAACAAGATTTTTAACATTCAAATTTTGTAAATTGCAGAAGCTTAAGCCGTTTAATGTCATGTTTTTTCAATTATTGTCTAAATTTTTCAATTCTTTAAATTCATTCTGGAGGCATTAACTTCAAATATGTCAAATGCCTAATATGAATCTCAAAAATATGCCAGGATGGCCTCTAAAAAAAATTCTAGTCATTTCGCGTATATCAAACATGTTTCCAGATCCTTATTGATTCTTATGTTCAATAAAAGAGCATTGTAACTTCAGTGAAAAGAAAAATGTTCTAATTGATGAACTACCAAATGCTTATTTCCACGAATAAATAATAAAATGTGGATTTTTGAACCTGAGTGGAGTTTACGAAAAACCCTAAGTTTTTCTTTCACTAAACAGAAAGAAAAAAGAACCCTTAATTTTAAGAAGTCAAATTTCTTTTTTCCCTTCATTTTTGACTTTCCATTTTTGACTTTATTTCTTTTGAAATTTAAAAAACTTCTATTTTCAAGCAATAAGTACGGACGCTATAATAATATAATAATAATAATAATAATATGATATAATAATACTATAAAGAGCCTCGGTAGCTCAGTTGCTTAGACGCTCGGACTTCTCGTCAGAGGTCCGGGGTTCGATCCATGAGCCGATACCTCTAGAAATTTTTCTACGCATCTTCACCAAGGTTATGGTAGTTCGGAACCCACCTTAAGCTGTAGGTCCCCCCAGCGTGCACTTGACTGCATCGCAGTCCGTCAGTGATGAGGTAAGAACCAGGCTTTCATCATCATCACTTTATTGTATTAAAAAATTAGTCCGTCACTGATAATATATACCGGAAAAGTCCCGTGCAAACTATTCCAAAAATATAAAAATACAACTCTAAACCTAAAATGCGTCGACATGTTGGGCAGTAACCATCTTAAGCCTGTGACAAAATTTTAAATACTGTGCTAATACTGGGACAGTAAGCCACGAGGGAAGGTAGAGTGAGCTATGAGAGAAATCCGTATGCAACATATTTCAATCAGTGCAGGTTTTAGTGACACTTCCACTTTAAGCAATAAAATTTAGGAATTGACATCTATTTTAAAATTTTACAATCGGGATATAAAAAAACCCTAACAAAATTTGAACAAAAAGCTGAGCGATTGACACTAATTCACGAAGATATTATGTATTGTTCCAGGTTCTATAATACGTACTCTCCACAAGTAATCCAAATTACAAAAATTTACAATGATCTTTCTCATTTTTTACAAGAAGTAGCAACATATAATCATTAGGTGATCTGTTAAAAAAGATTGCAATTCTAATATACACTTACTATACATTTGCATATTAAATCTAAAAACAAGGTCTATGGAATAGTGATTAAGAGACTGTATCACTTTACACACATTAAAAATAATGTAAGCAGTAATTTTTACTTCTAAATAATAAAACATACTATTTTTTCTAGTTAAACATAAATCATATTGGATTTAAAGTGGAAAAGTTCAATTAAACTTATATTTAAGACACCTGACCTAAGAGCAGTAGCACTCACGTTAAAATTCTGACATTTACAGTGAATTTTGATGAAAACCTAACCCGTACGCTGCACTATAATTAAAAATAAGAATATAGTCGATAGATTGCTTCGATTACATCTATAGTAAAATCGCTTAGAAATTTCTAACAGTTTAACACTTCTGTCACTGTGCTGCGTGTCTGTGCTGTTGGCTCACTGTATCCGACAACTTATTTATTACTGGTTATTCATAGTTTAATATTGCTCTATATAACAATGTTTATATGTATTACAGTAACCTCATAAATAAAAATGCCCATTTATTAAACTTATTGTTGAGATTCAATTACAAATATTAGAAGCACAGGAAGATACAATGTCATCATCGAAAATCGAAAAAACTTTTTAACAACAACATCACGCAAATCGTATGTAACTTGGATAGACACATAAAAAATACAAAAATACATTGTTAATAAGAAAATTAAAAATTGTCAGTAAGTAGTTCAAGTAGTTCTGCTTGTTCACTGTACCGGCCCTCCCCCTTCATGACAGATAACTTTTTTCATTGAATTTATATATGTCTTGATTAACGTTGTTCTGTTTAAAGGCTTACTTTCCGTGGCAATTTAATACGCAGGCGAAGTAAAAACAAAAGCTTACGCACGCTAATCAAGGTACTTACGGAAGCTTAATCCGGACTTAGCGGAGACTAAATATTCCCTGTAAACTCCCGACCGACGTTGGGGATTACTAAGTACGAAGACTAGACTTTACTTGAAAGTGCCGAGAGAAGCAACTCTGTTACGGGATAAGACGCTGAGAAGTTTCCTTGGTCGACCTCATTATAAGGGAAAATAATCGATCAAGAAACATTCGAGTTTATGAAGATGAAGCAAATAGTACGCTTTCCTATTTTAGTAATGAGGATTGAGCAAAACTATTACCGAAGTTACATGGCTGCCAAAATCTACTACAGAATTTTCATTAACATTTTCGAAAATTTATGGCTTAAGTCATGAAAAATAAAAATGGAAAAATTCAAATTTCCCACAAAATCACGTTATATATGATAGATAGTCCAGGAGGGGGGATTATTACGTTTAAGAAGTTAAAAAAAATCGCCTTTGTTCACGCAGTAAAATTTAATTTATACGATCTGCCTGGGTGACGTATGAGAGTGTGACGTATGCATTTCTTTCTAATTATCGATTGGCCGAAACGGCGAAAATTTAGTACAAATCGGGAGAGAGAAATGAAAGCCTCGTAAACGCGGAGCCGGTAACCAAATTCCACGATGTGTGAAATAATCGTTATAGTCTACTTTAAAATACTTTAAACCATTTGCGTAATAATATAGAAATTATTATAGTAATATTATATTATCATATAATTACTATAATAATATAATATAATAACTGGAAAGCTTCTAATGTGTCCCCTAAGGGTTTACATTTTTCTTACACCTTCTTCCTATTCCTTAACACACCTCCCACACACTTACTTGGTGGTAGGAGGGGGACCTACAGTTTAAGGTGGGTACCAAGAGCAACAACTTTAAGTACTTAGAGAACCTTTTTCTCTAGAGGTACCGGTCCCACGACTCACCGCTAGTGTTCACCGCATGGGCCCCCGATGCTCTTCCAGAGTGCGAGGCGGGAATCGAACCCGTAAGCCGACAGAGTGGGTCCAAAGCCTGCGCTTTAGCCCCCACGACCATCGTCTCACTAATAATATAATATAATAATATATTATACTAATAATTATTGAGTCATTTTTATCAATAAATTGATTGAGTGAAAGTGTATGCCTTCTCGATGAGTTCGCCTTCTAGGTAGATTTAATCGCAAAGTATTCCGGCCAAATTGAAAATCAAAGGAAAATTACAGTCCGCTCGTAAACATGGTCCTTCGAGACGGATTTTTGTGGCTGAAGAACTTTAAACAAAGTAAATTTGAATTTGTGACGGCCGTCGCCATTGACACAGTGATGATTTACATCTATTTTAAATAGTGCAGGAAATATGTATATGGTTCTGTGAGTAGAAAGGAAACATCGTATAGAAAAGTACTACAAAATGTTATGCTTCGAAAATAAATAAAGTTAATTTAAATGAAATTAACAAATGACTCTTGTGAAAAATGCGCGCGAATTAATAATAACGCATGCGCAGGTAATACTAACTTCAAGATGGTTTGAGTATTCCTTCCCCTGTCACTATTTCGGACGTCTTGGATTTGAATCTCGTGATAAGAATCTCTCTTTATCTAATGACAGTTGTCTCACTTCAATATCGATTTCTTCTCAACAGCTGAGAAATAAGAATGTGAACTTTTATCGTGTCTCCCGACCCCCATGACCTACCGGAATCTATCGTGTAAAACTCTCTCCCTCTAGTGTTTACTCTCACAAACATGTGTACTCATAAATGAAAATTCTGAAATAAATTGACTCAGTATTCACTATCGTTAACAAGTGTAATATGCAGGTAACTTAGTTCATTATTGTGAACTAATCATTGAGAATTATATTTCTCAGTGAAAAATTAAATAAGTGAACTTGGTACACCATACCGTGGACAAGTGTAGTTCTTGAATACTTGCGTTCACTATCGTTTGGAGGAATTATAATTCTCTCTGAATTTTTCAAAGTACCAGAATTGAAATTCTTTAAACATGGATACCTTAATACAAGAACATTTCAGTATGATAGGTAGATTAATTTCCTCCTTTCAAGAAATCGACGCTGGGGAAGTATCTCGAGCAGTGGCAGAAGGAAGAAAAAAATACTTCTAGAATCATGGAAATAATACGATTTGAACGAGATGCGAATCTCAGGTTTTGTAACAACTCAGAATCCTGATTAATCAAAGTATGTATATTTTGCAAATAATAAATTTCGTGAGGCTGAACGAGAATTTTTTAAGGCTCTTGATTTTTTCAATGAAATAATATTTGGTTAAGCGCAATCAAATGTTACCAATTTCACCTCTAATAATACGAGTGTTAACGTCTTTAGTTTAAATACAGTTTATCATGAATATGGTTTAAAGTTGCCCGATATCGAGCTTCCCCGCTTTTCTGGTGAATATTTAGAGTGGCCAAATTTTCGAGATTTACTTGAAACTGCTATGGATCAAAACCCAAGGTTAGCTGAAAAAAACTTTCGGGTAAAGCTTTACGAATCGTTAAACATATCACAGCTCTAAAAAATCGGTGTAACAATGAGAGAGCTTTGATCAATTTTTATCTACATTCGTTTCTTTCTTTTCTAAACATTTCAAATGATATTCTAAAGGATTTAAAAACTTTGCGTGATAGTACAACTAATGAAGCATTATTATCTCTTAAAAATCTAGAATCCCCAACTGATAAATGGGATCACTTGCTAATTTATTTACCAGTGAATAAATTAAATAAGAATTTAGTAGGTGATTGGGAAAACTATCTAGCAAATCGCAGTGATTATCCTAAATATTTGGATTTCACCAAATTCTTAGATCAAAAAATTCGTACACTCGAAGCTGTAGAAATGTCTAAGAATAATAATTCTGTAAGAAATTCGCGTGGTAATAATTCGAACCGAGTCTGCACAAATGCACAGTACCTGTACTTCAGATGATCATATAAATAGAAGTATATACTGTAAAGGTAATAATTACTTAAGTCAATGTCAAGTTTTTATTAAACAACCCGTAGAAAAAAGAAGGGAATTTGCCAATAAGTATAAATTGTGTTTTAAATGTTTCAAATCTAATCTTCCGTTCCATTTAATTGTGATTCACAGGATAATGCTAGTAATAATCAGAAGAATAATGCATCCTTAAATGCAACTACTACTAATTTATCGTTAAGTTCGCGATGTTCACAAAGCGGTACGACCAGTAAAAAATTATTAAATTAAATATCCGATTACTGCCTATACCTTGCCTCGCTTAATGAATTATAGCCCTCCGCATTTTGAAATCAATTCTACATATGATTACCTTCGCGACCTTCATCTAGCAGATACTGAACGCTTTAGTGAACAAAAAATCGAAATAGTAATTGGAGCCCATTATTATAGCTCGCTTCTGTTGCCAGGGTTGTCTCAAGGACCTCCTGGATCTATAACAGCGCAGTCAAGGAATTTTGGATGGATTCTGCCGGTTCCTATTCCAAACAAAAATTTGCGAAGAATGTCGAGTCTCAAAATTAATTATGTTTCAACCTTACCGGAAATTCATCTTGATTTACAGAGATTCTGGGAATTAGAAGATATTCGGCAGCAATCTATGCTCACCGAAGAAGAGCAGCTTTGCGAAAATCACTTTTCTGAAACACATTGGCGTAACCAAGAAGGACGTTATGTTGTACGCCTTCCTATAGAAGAAGAATCTGACGTATGAGAGTGTGACGTATGCATTTCTTTCTAATTATCGATAATCAACATGTCCAACATGTCGAAGGCATTTCGGGTTAGTTGTATTTAATATTTTTTGGAATAGTTTGCATGGGGCTGTCCCGGTATATATCTTCATTTACGAACGCATTTTTATAATGCAATCAAGTGATCTGATGATAGCAGTGTGCCCCTGACATTTTGGATAAAGCCTGGTTTTTACCCCATCATCGACGGACTGGGTTGCAGTCAAGTGCACAATGGGGGGACCTATAGCTTAAGGTGAGTTCGAACCACCAGAACACCGGTAAAGGTACATAGAAAAATTTTCAGAGGTACCAGCTAAGGAATCGAACCCTGGATCTCTGAGGTGAAGTTCTGGCGTTTAATCAACTGAGCTACTGAGGCTTTTTATTATTTTAAAAACTTTTACTCAAATGCACCCGGTTATACATCATAGCTACGGACCAAGTCAAGTGAATAATGAGATCAGGATGTTATAAGTTAATTTAATATGATGCTTAAAACCTCCTGCGATGATGCTGCAGGTACACAATTACGGGCGGTCGCGAGCGTTTCAGATGACAACGTTTACCCCTGGATGCTTTCTTAGAGCTATTATCTGCCACTCCACAGGTTTTTAGTCGCTTGCTTCCTGATGGACAAGAAAGTTTCTTACAATGCGAGAGGTGCTTAATAAAACCGCCTTCTGAGCTGCTGCCAATACCCTACTGACTCCTAAATGTTCAAGATGTTCAGTGCATATTGCACGCACACTGCCTGTAGCCGAAATCAGAATGAGATGAAAATATGCATGATTAACATTCCTCCATATGGTCTTTACATCATGCCTTAACTCGCTATACTTAAGTATAGGTTGACTGCAAATTTCAGTAAAGTAGACAAGCAATGTCGATGATGTCCACCTTTCTTCCACCTTTTTTTCTCGCATCACGATGTCAGGTCGATTGGACCGGATGTGATGATCCTTTTGGATAATAACATCCCAAAATAAGATGTCATCTTCGCTTTATAAAACGGGCATTGGGATGTCTCTGTAGAAAGGCGACAGGTATTTTAAGAGTCCTAGGTTTAGGGCAAGTTGTTGATGTATAATTCCCGCTACATCATTATGTCTGTGCGTATATTCCTTCTGAGCCATTACGCGACAGCTATCAATAATGTGCTCTATGGATTCATTGGTATCTCCACATAATCGGCACCAGTGAACCACTTATTGACGTAACACGTGTTTGCGATAACTCCTGGTGCTAACAACCTTGTACTGTATCGCAATGACGAATCCTTCCGTCTCTGAATACAGAACATCCTTTTTTAGCTAAATATTGGATGCCTCACTCTCCCTTTCATGTTTATCTAGCATTTTGGGGTGCTCGCCGTGGATAGTATTCTGCCTCCATTGTACTTCTAATATCTTTACGGTTTCTGCCCTAATATTCAAGGCCCCATCTGAGGTCAAATTCAAGGGCGTGTAGTCAAGATCCGCTTTACAGATGGTTCTGTAAAGCGTAAGATTTTGTGTGCTGTTAAAATAATCTCGCAACTGTATAAATTGTGACCTACACAGTTTTTCGACACCTACAACGCTCCTGACCGTATAATATGAGGTGGTAGACAGGCTGGGTCGACTCGCATGGAAGGCGTTGACCACTTATACTTTTGTAGTTAACGTCCTACTTTTAGATGGCAC